>JASJET010000563.1:0-25000 GCA_034092305.1 Diaprepes abbreviatus | reverse complement strand
ATAAATTAAATAAATTAAATAAATTAAATAAATTAAATAAATAATAAATTAAATAAATTAAGTAATTAAATAAATTAAATAAATTAAATAAATTAAATAAATTAAATAAATTAAATAAATTAAATAAATTAAATAAATTAAATAAATTAAATAAATTAAATAAATTAAATAAATTAAATAAATTAAATAAATTAAATAAATAAATAAATTAAATAAATTAAATAAATTAAATAAATTAAATAAATAAATAAATTAAATAAATTAAATAAATAAATAAATTAAATAAATTAAATAAATAAATAAATTAAATAAATTAAATAAATTAAATAAATTAAATAAATTAAATAAATTAAATAAATTAAATAAATTAAATAAATTAAATAAATTAAATAAATTAAATAAATTAAATAAATTAAATAAATTAAATAAATTAAATAAATTAAATAAATTAAATAAATTAAATAAATTAAATAAATTAAATAAATTAAGTAAATTAAATAAATTAAATAAATTAAGTAAATTAACTAAATTAAGTAAATTAAGTAAATTACGTAAATTAATTAAATTAAGTAAATTACGTAAATTAATTAAATTAAGTAAATTACGTAAATTAACTAAATTAAGTAATTACGTAAATTAACTAAATTAAGTAAATTAGGTAAATTAACTAAATTAAGTAAATTAGGTAAATTAAATAAATTAAGTAAATTAGGTAAATTAAATAAATTAAGTAAATTAGGTAATTAAATAAAAATTAAGTAAATTAGGTAAATTAAATAAATTAAGTAAATTAGGTAAATTAAATAAATTAAGTAAATTAGGTAAATTAAATAAATTAAGTAAATTAGGTAAATTAAATTAAATTAAGTAAATTAGGTAAATTAGGTAAATTAAATAAATTAAGTAAATTAGGTAAATTAAATAAATTAAGTAAATTAGGTAAATTAAATAAATTAAGTAAATTTGGTATATTAAATAAATTAAGTAAATTTGGTAAATTAAATAAATTAAGTAAATTAGGTAAATTAAATAAATTAAATAAATTAGGTAAATTAAATAAATTAGGTAAATTAAATAAATTAAGTAAATTAGGTAAATTAAATAAATTAAGTAAATTAAATAAATTAAATAAATTAAATAAATTAAATAAATTAAATAAATTAAATAAATTAAATAAATTAAATAAATTAAATAAATTAAATAAATTAAATAAATTAAATAAATTAAATAAATTAAATAAATTAAGTAAATTAGGTAAATTAAATAAATTAAGTAAATTAGGTAAATTAAATAAATTAAGTAAATTAGGTAAATTAAATAAATTAAATAAATTAAATAAATTAAATAAATTAAATAAATTAAATAAATTAAATAAATTAAATAAATTAAATAAATTAAATAAATTAAATAAATTAAATAAATTAAATAAATTAAATAAATTAAATAAATTAAAATAAATTAAATAAATTAAATAAATTAAATAAATTAAATAAATTAAATAAATTAAATAAATTAAATAAATTAAATAAATTAAATAAATTAAATAAATTAAATAAATTAAATAAATTAAATAAATTAAATAAATTAAATAAATTAAAATAAATTAAATAAATTAAATAAATTAAATAAATTAAATAAATTAAATAAATTAAATAAATTAATAAATTAAATAAATTAAATAATTAAATAAATTAAATAAATTAAATAAATTAAATAAATTAATAAATTAAATAAATTAAATAAATTAAATAAATTAAATAAATTAAATAAATTAAATAAATTAAATAAATTAAATAAATTAAATTAATTAAATAAATTAAATAAATTAAATAAATTAAATAAATTAAATAAATTAAATAATTAAATAAATTAAATAAATTAAATTAAATTAAATAAATTAAATAAATTAAATAAATTAAATAAATTAAATAAATTAAAAAATTAAATAAATTAAATAAATTAAATAAATTAAATAAATTAAATAAATTAAATAAATTAAATAATTAAATAAATTAAAATTAAATTAAATAAATTAAATAAATTAAATAAATTAAATAAATTAAATAAATTAAATAAATTAAATAAATTAAATAAATTAAATAAATTAAATAAATTAAATAAATTAAATAAATAAATAAATTAAATAAATTAAATAAATTAAATAAATTAAATAATTAATTAAATTAAATAATTAAATAAATTAAATAAATTAAATAAAATTAAATAAATTAAATAAATTAAATAAATTAAATAAATTAAATAAATTAAATAAATTAAATAAATTAAATAATTAAATTAAATAAATAAATTAAATAAATTAAATAAATTAAATAAATTAAATAAATTAAATAAATTAAATAATTAAATAATTAAATAAATTAAATAAATTAAATAAATTAAATAAATTAAATAAATTAAATAAATTAAATAAATTAAATAAATTAAATAAATAATAAATAAAATTAAATAAATTAAATAATTAAATAAATTAAATAAATTAAATAAATTAAATAAATTAAATAAATTAAATAAATTAAATAAATTAAATAAATTAAATAAATTAAATAAATTAAATAAATTAAATAAATTAAATAAATTAAATAAATTAAATAAATTAAATAAATTAAATAAATTAAATAAATTAAATAAATTAAATAAATTAAATAATTAAATAAATTAAATAAATTAAATAAATTAAATAAATTAAATAAATTAAATAAATTAAATAAATTAAATAAATTAAATAAATTAAATAAATTAAATAAATTAAATAAATTAAATAAATTAAATAAATTAAATAAATTAAATAAATTAATAAATTAAATAAATTAAATAAATTAAATAAATTAAATAAATTAAATAAATTAAATAAAATTAAATAAATTAAATAAATAATATAAATTAAATAAATTAAATAAATTAAATAAATTAAATAATTTAAATAATTAATAAATTAAATAATTAAATAAATTAAATAAATTAAAAATAAATTAAATAAATTAAATAAATTAAATAAATTAAATAAATTAAATAAATTAAATAAATTAATAAATTAAATAAATTAAATAATTAAATAATTAAATATATTAATAAAATTAAATAAATTAAATAAATTAAATAAATTAAATAAATTAAATAAATTAAATAAATTAAATAAATTAAATAAATTAATAAATTAAATAAATTAAATAAATTAAATAAATTAAATAATATTAAATAAAGTAAATAAATTAAATAAATTAAATAAATTAAATTAAATTAAATAAATTAAATAAATTAAATAAATTAAATAAATTAAATAAATTAAATAATTAAATAAATTAAATAAATTAAATAAATTAAATAAATTAAATAAATTAAATAATTAAATAAATTAAATAAATTAAATAAATTAAATAAATTAAATAAATTAAATAAATTAATTAAATTAAATAAATTAAATAAATTAAATAAATTAAAATAAATTAAATAAATTAAATAAATTAAATAAATTAATATAAATTAAATAAATTAAAATAAATTAATTATAATTAAATAAATTAAATAAATTAAATAAATTAAATAAATTAAATAAATTAAATAATTAAATAAATTAAATAAATTAAATAATTAAATAAATTAAATAAATTAAATAAATTAAATAAATTAAATAAATTAAATAAATTAAATAAATTAAATAAATTAATCATAAATTAAATAAATTAAATAAATTAAATAAATTAAATAAATTAAATAAATTAAATAAATTAAATAATTAAATAAATTAAATAAATTAAATAAATTAAATAAATTAAATAAATTAAATAAATTAATTAAATTAATAATTAAATAAATTAAATAAATTAAATAAATTAAATAAATTAAATAAATTAAATAAATTAAATAAATTAAATAAATTAAATAAATTAAATAAATTAAATAAATTAAATAAATTAAATAAATTAAATAAATTAAATAAATTAAATAAATTAAATAAATTAAATAAATTAATAAATTAAATAAATTAAATAAATTAAATAAATTAAATAAATTAAATAAATTAAATAAATTAAATAATTAAATAAATTAAATAATTAAATAAATTAAATAAATTAAATAAATTAATAAATTAAATAAATTAAATAAATTAAATAAATTAAATAAATTAAATAAATTAAATAAATTAAATAAATAAATATAATAAATTAAATAAATTAAATAAATTAAATAAATTAAATAAATTAAATAAATTAATAAATTAATAAATTAAATAAATTAAATAAATTAAATAAATTAAATAAATTAAATAAAATTAAATAAATTAAATAAATTAAATAAATTAAATAATTAAATAAATTAAATAAATTAAATAAATTAAATAAAGTAAATAAATTAAATAAATTAAATAAATTAAATAAATTAAATAAATTAAATAAATTAAATAAATTAAATAAATTAAATAAATTAAATAATTAAATAAATTAAATAAAATTAAATAAATTAATTAAATTAAATAAATTAAATAAATTAAATAAATTAAATTAAATTAAATAAATTAAATAAATTAAATAAATTAAATAAATTAAATAAATTAAATAAATTAAATAAATTAAATAAATTAAATAAATCAAATAAATCAAATAAATCAAATAAATCAAATAAATTAAATAAATGAAATAAATCAAATAAATGAAATAAATCAAATAAATTAAATAAATCAAATAAATCAAATAAATCAAATAAATCAAATAAATCAAATAAATCAAATAAATCAAATAAATCAAAATAAAATCAAATAAATCAAATAAATCAAATAAATCAAATAAATCAAATAAATCAAATAAATCAAATAAATCAAATAAATCAAATAAATCAAATAAATCAAATAAATCAAATAATCAAATAAATCAAATAAATCAAATAAATCAAATAATAAATCAAATAAATCAAATAAATCAAATAAATCAAAAAATCAATAAATCAACAATAAATCAAATAAATCAAATAAAATCAAATAAAAAAATCAAATACATCAAATAAATCAAATAAATCAAATAAATCAAATAAATCAAATAAATCAAATAAATCAAATAAATCAAATAAATCAAATAAATCAATAAATCAAATAAATCAAATAAATCAAATAAATCAAATAAATCAAATAAATCAAATAAATCAAATAAATCAAATAAATCAAATAAATCAATAAATCAAATAAATCAAATAAATCAAATAAATCAAATAAATCAAATAAATCAAATAAATCAAATAAATCAAATAAATCAAAATAATCAAATAAATCAAATAAATCAAATAAATCAAATAAATCAAATAAATCAAATAAATCAAATAAATCAAATAAATCAAATAAATCAAATAAATCAAATAAATCAAATAAATTAAATAAATTAAATAAAATAAATAAATTAAATAAAATAAATAAAATAAATAAATTAAATAAAATAAATAAAATAAATAAATTTAATAAATTAAATAAATTAAATAAATTTAATAAATTAAATAAATTAAATAAATTTAATAAATTAAATAAATTTAATAAATTAAATAAATTTAATAAATTTAATAAATTAAATAAATTTAATAAATTTAATAAATTAAATAAATTTAATAAATTTAATAAATTAAATAATTTAATAAATTTAATAAATTTAATAAATTTAATAAATTTAATAAATTAATAAATTTAATAAATTTAATAAATTTAATAAATTTAATAAATTTAATAAATTTAATAAATTTAATAAATTTAATAAATTTAATAAATTAAATAAATTTAATAAATTTAATAAATTTAATAAATTTAATAAATTTAATAAATTTAATAAATTTAATAAATTTAATAAATTTAATAAATTTAATAAATTTAATAAATTTAATAAATTTAATAAATTTAATAAATTTAATAAATTTAATAAATTTAATTAATTTAATAAATTTAATAAATTTAATTAATTTAATAAATTTAATAAATTTAATTAATTTAATAAATTTAATAAATTTAATAAATTTAATTAATTTAATAAATTTAATAAATTTAATTAATTTAATAAATTTAATAATTTAATAATTTAATAAATTTAATTAATTTAATAAATTTAATAAATTTAATTAATTTAATAAATTAAATAAATTTAATTAATTTAATAAATTAAATAAATTTAATAAATTTAATAAATTAAATAAATTTAATAAATTAAATAAATTAAATAAATTTAATAAATTTAATAAATTTAATAAATTTAATAAATTTAATAAATTAAATAAATTAAAATAAATTAAATAAATTAATAAATTAAATAAATTAAATAAATTAAATAAATTAAATAAATTAAATAAATTAAATAAATTAAATAAATTAAATAAATTAAATAAATTAAATAAATTAAATAAATTAAATAAATTAAATAAATTAAATAAATTAAATAAATTAAATAAATTAAATAAATTAAATAAATTAAATAAATTAAATAAATTAAATAAATTAAATAAATTAAATAAATTAAATAAATTAATAAATTAAATAAATTAAATAAATTAAATAAATTAAATAAATTAAATAAATTAAATAAATTAAATAAATTAAATAATTAAGTAAATAACTAAATTAAGTAAATTAAGTAAATTACGTAAATTAATTAAATTAAGTAAATTACGTAAATTAACTAAATTAAGTAAATTAGGTAAATTAAATAAATTAAGTAAATTAGGGTAAATTAAATAAATTAAGTAAATTAGGTAAATTAAATAAATTAAGTAAATTAGGTAAATTAAATAAATTAAGTAAATTAGGTAAATTAAATAAATTAAGTAAATTTGGTAAATTAAATAAATTAAGTAATTTGGTAAATTAAATAAATTAAGTAAATTTGGTAAATTAAATAAATTAAGTAAATTAGGTAAATTAAATAAATTAATAAATTAGGTAAATTAAATAAATTAATAAATTAGGTAAATTAAATAAATTAAATAAATTAGGTAAATTAAATAAATTAAGTAAATTAGGTAAATTAAATAAATTAAGTAAATTAGGTA
Organism: Diaprepes abbreviatus; assembly: GCA_034092305.1. NCBI lineage: Eukaryota > Metazoa > Arthropoda > Insecta > Coleoptera > Curculionidae > Diaprepes > Diaprepes abbreviatus. The sequence continues at coordinate 17,968 of JASJET010000563.1, read as the reverse complement.
AATTAATAAATTAAGTAAATTAGGTAAATTAAATAAATTAAGTAAATTAGGTAAATTAAATAAATTAAGTAAATTAGGTAAATTAAATAAATTAAGTAAATTAAATAAATTAAATAAATTAAGTAAATTAAATAAATTAAATAAATTAAATAAATTAAATAAATTAAATAAATTAAATAATTAAATAAATTAAATAAATTAAATAAATTAAATAAATTAAATAAATTAAATAAATTAAATAAATTAATTAAATTAAATAAATTAAATAAATTAAATAAATTAAATAAATTAAATAAATTAAATAAATTAAATAAATTAAATAAATTAAATAAATTAAATAAATTAAATAAATTAAATAAATAAATAAATTAAATAATTAAATAAATTAAATAAATAAATAAATTAAATAAATTAAATAAATTAAATAAATTAAATAAATTAAATAAATTAAATAATTAAATAAATTAAATAAATTAAATAAATTAAATAAATTAAATAAATTAAATAAATTAAATAAATTAAATAATTAAATAAATTAAATAAATTAAATAAATTAAATAAATTAAATAAATTAAGTAAATTAACTAAATTAAGTAAATTAAGTAAATTACGTAAATTAACTAAATTAAGTAAATTAGGTAAATTAACTAAATTAAGTAAATTAGGTAAATTAAATAAATTAAGTAAATTAGGTAAATTAAATAAATTAAGTAAATTAGGTAAATTAAATAAATTAAGTAAATTAGGTAAATTAAATAAATTAAGTAAATTAGGTAAATTAAATAAATTAAGTAAATTAGGTAAATTAAATAAATTAAGTAAATTAGGTAAATTAAATAAATTAAGTAAATTAGGTAAATTAAATAATTAAGTAATTAGGTAAATTAAATAAATTAAGTAAATTAGGTAAATTAAATAAATTAAGTAAATTTGGTAAATTAAATAAATTAAGTAAATTTGGTAATTAAATAAATTAAGTAAATTTGGTATATTAATTAATTAAGTAAATTTGGTAAATTAAATAAATTAAGTAAATTAGGTAAATTAAATAAATTAAATAAATTAGGTAAATTAAATTAAATTAGTAATTAAATTAGGTAAATTAAAGTAAATTAGGTAAATTAAATAAATTAAGTAAATTAGGTAAATTAAATAAATTAAGTAAATTAGGTAAATTAAATAAATTAAGTAAATTAGGTAAATTAAATAAATTAAGTAAATTAGGTAATTAATTAATTTTAAGTAAATTAGGTAAATTAAATAATTAAGTAAATTAGGTAAATTAAATAAATTAAGTAATTAGGTAAATTAAATAAATTAAGTAAATTAGGTAAATTAAAGTAAATTAAGTAAATTAGATTAATTAAATAAATTAAATAAATTAAATAATTAAATAAATTAATAAATTAAATAAATTAAATAATTAAATAATTAAATAATTAATAAATTAAATAATTAAATAAATTAAATAAATTAAATAAATTAATAAATTAATAATTAATATTAAATAATTAAATAAATTAAATAATTAAATAAATTAAATAAATTAAATAAATTAAATAAATTAAATAAATTAAATAATTAAATAAATTAAATAAATTAAATAATTAAATAAATTAATTAAATTAAATAAATTAAATAATTAAATAAATTAAATAATTAAATAAATTAAATAATTAATTAATAAATTAAATAAATTAAATAATTAAATAAATTAAATAAATTAAATAAATTAAATAAATTAAATAAATTAAATAAATTAAATAAATTAAATAAATTAAATAAATTAAATAAATTAAATAAATTAAATAAATTAAATAAATTAAATAAATTAATAATTAATAAATTAAATAAATTAAATAAATTAAATAAATTAAATAAATTAAATAAATAAATAAATTAATAAATTAAATAAATTAAATAAATTAAATAAATTAAATAAATTAAATAAATTAAATAAATTAAATAAATTAAATAATTAAATAAATTAAATAAATTAAATAAATTAAATAAATTAAATAAATTAAATAAATTAATAAATTAAATAAATTAAATAAATTAAATAAATTAAATAAATTAAATAAATTAAATAAATTAAATAAATTAAATAAATTAAATAAATTAAATAAATTAAATAAATTAAATAATTAAATAAATTAAATAAATTAAATAAATTAAATAAATTAAATAAATTAAATAAATAAATAAATTAAATAAATTAAATAAATTAAATAAATTAAATAAATTAAAAAATTAAATAAATTAATAAATTAAATAAATTAAATAAATTAAATAAATTAAATAAATTAAATAAATTAAATAAATTAAATAAATTAATAAATTAAATAAATTAAATAAATTAAATAAATTAAATAAATTAAATAAATTAAATAAATTAAATAAATTAAATAAATTAAATAAATTAAATAATTAAATAAATTAAATAAATTAAATAAATTAAATAAATTAAATAAATTAAATAAATTAAATAAATTAAATAATTAAATAAATTAAATAAATTAAATAAATTAAATAAATTAAATAAATTAAATAAATTAAATAAATTAAATAAATTAAATAAATTAAATAAATTAAAAAATTAAATAATTAAATAAATTAAATAAATTAAATAAATTAAATAAATAAATAAATTAATAATTAAATAAATTAAATAAATTAAATAAATTAAATAAATTAAATAAATTAAATAAATTAAATAAATTAAATAAATTAAATAAATTAAATAAATTAAATAAATTAAATAATTAAATAAATTAAATAAATTAAATAAATTAAATAAATTAAATAAATTAAATAAATTAAATAAATTAAATAAATTAAATAAATAAATAAATTAAATAAATTAAATAAATTAAATAAATTAAATAAATAAATAAATTAAATAAATTAAATAAATTAAATAAATTAAATAAATTAAATAAATTAAATAAATTAAATAAATTAAATAAATTAAATAAATTAAATAAATTAAATAAATTAAATAAATTAAATAAATTAAATAAATTAAATAAATTAAATAAATTAAATAAATTAAATAAATTAAATAAATTAAATAATTAAATAAATTAAATAAATTAAATAAATTAAAATTAAATAATTAATAAATTAAATAAATTAAATAAATTAAATAAATTAAAATAAATTAAATAAATTAAATAAATTAAAATAAATTAAATAAATTAAATAAATTAAATAAATTAATAAATTATAATTAAATAAAATTAAATAAATTAAATAAATTAAATAAATTAAATAAATTAAATAAATTAAATAAATTAAATAAATTAAATAAATTAAATAAATTAAATAAATTAAATAAATTAAATAAATTAAATAAATTAAATAAATTAAATAAATTAAATAAATTAAATAAATTAAATAAATTAAATAAATTAAATAAATTAAATAAATTAAATAAATTAAATAAATTAAATAAATTAAATAAATTAAATAAATTAAATAAATTAAATAAATTAAATAAATTAAATAAATTAAATAAATTAAATAAATTAAATAAATTAAATAAATTAAATAAATTAAATAAATTAAATAAATTAAATAAATTAAATAAATTAAATAAATCAAATAAATTAAATAAATTAAATAAATTAAATAAATCAAATAAATCAAATAATTTAAATAAATCAAATAAATCAAATAAATCAAATAAATCAAATAAATCAAATAAATCAAATAAATCAAATAAATCAAATAAATCAAATAAATCAAATAAATCAAATAAATCAAATAAATCAAATAAATCAAATAAATCAAATAAATCAAATAAATCAAATAAATCAAATAAATCAAATAAATCAAATAAATCAAATAAATCAAATAAATCAAATAAATCAAATAAATCAAATAAATCAAATAAATCAAATAAATCAAATAAATCAAATAAATCAAATAAATCAAATAAATCAAATAAATCAAATAAATCAAATAAATCAAATAAATCAAATAAATCAAATAAATCAAATAAATCAAATAAATCAAATAAATCAAATAAATCAAATAAATCAAATAAATCAAATAAATTAAATAAAATAAATAAATTAAATAAATTAAATAAAATAAATAAATTAAATAAAATAAATAAAATAAATAAATTTAATAAATTAAATAAATTTAATAAATTTAATAAATTAAATAAATTTAATAAATTTAATAAATTAAATAAATTTAATAAATTTAATAAATTTAATAAATTTAATAAATTTAATAAATTTAATAAATTTAATAAATTTAATAAATTTAATAAATTTAATAAATTTAATAAATTTAATAAATTTAATAAATTTAATAAATTTAATAAATTTAATAAATTTAATAAATTTAATAAATTTAATAAATTTAATAAATTTAATAAATTTAATAAATTTAATAAATTTAATAAATTTAATAAATTTAATTAATTTAATAAATTTAATAAATTTAATTAATTTAATAAATTTAATAAATTTAATTAATTTAATAAATTTAATAAATTTAATTAATTTAATAATTTAATAAATTTAATAAATTTAATAAATTTAATAAATTTAATAAATTTAATAAATTTAATAAATTTAATAAATTTAATAAATTTAATTAATTTAATAAATTTAATAAATTTAATTAATTTAATAAATTTAATAAATTTAATAAATTTAATAAATTTAATAAATTTAATTAATTTAATAAATTTAATAAATTTAATTAATTTAATAAATTAAATAAATTTAATAAATTTAATAAATTAAATAAATTTAATAAATTAAATAAATTAAATAAATTTAATAAATTAAATAAATTAAATAAATTTAATAAATTTAATAAATTTAATAAATTAAATAAATTTAATAAATTAAATAAATTAAATAAATTAAATAAATTAAATAAATTAAATAAATTAAATAAATTAAATAAATTAAATAAATTAAATAAATTAAATAAATTAAATAAATTAAATAAATTAAATAAATTAAATAAATTAAATAAATTAAATAAATTAAATAAATTAAATAAATTAAATAAATTAAATAAATTAAATAAATTAAATAAATTAAATAAATTAAATAAATTAAATAAATTAAATAAATTAAATAAATTAAATAAATTAAATAAATTAAATAAATTAAATAAATTAAATAAATTAAATAAATTAAATAAATTAAATAAATTAAGTAAATTAACTAAATTAAGTAAATTAAGTAAATTACGTAAATTAATTAAATTAAGTAAATTACGTAAATTAATTAAATTAAGTAAATTAGGTAAATTAAATAAATTAAGTAAATTAGGTAAATTAAATAAATTAAGTAAATTAGGTAAATTAAATAAATTAAGTAAATTAGGTAAATTAAATAAATTAAGTAAATTAGGTAAATTAAATAATTAAGTAAATTAGGTAAATTAAATAAATTAAGTAAATTAGGTAAATTAAATAAATTAAGTAAATTAGGTAAATTAAATAAATTAAGTAAATTTGGTATATTAAATAAATTAAGTAAATTTGGTAAATTAAATAAATTAAGTAAATTTGGTAAATTAAATAAATTAAGTAAATTAGGTAAATTAAATAAATTAAATAAATTAGGTAAATTAAATAAATTAAATAAATTAGGTAAATTAAATAAATTAAATAAATTAGGTAAATTAAATAAATTAAGTAAATTAGGTAAATTAAATAAATTAAGTAAATTAGGTAAATTAAATAAATTAAGTAAATTAGGTAAATTAAATAAATTAAGTAAATTAGGTAAATTAAATAAATTAAGTAAATTAGGTAAATTAAATAAATTAAGTAAATTAGGTAAATTAAATAAATTAAGTAAATTAAATAAATTAAATAAATTAAATAAATTAAATAAATTAAATAAATTAAATAAATTAAATAAATTAAATAAATTAAATAAATTAAATAAATTAAATAAATTAAATAAATTAAATAAATTAAATAAATTAAATAAATTAAATAAATTAAATAAATTAAATAAATTAAATAAATTAAATAAATTAAATAAATTAAATAAATTAAATAAATTAAATAAATTAAATAAATTAAATAAATTAAATAAATTAAATAAATTAAATAAATTAAATAAATTAAATAAATTAAATAAATTAAATAAATTAAATAAATTAAATAAATTAAATAAATTAAATAAATTAATAAATTAAATAAATTAAATAAATATAAATAAATTAAATAAATTAAATAAATTAAATAAATAAATAAATTAAATAAATTAAATAAATAAATAAATTAAATAAATTAAATAAATAAATAAATTAAATAAATTAAATAAATTAAATAAATTAAATAAATTAAATAAATTAAATAAATTAAATAAATTAAATAAATTAAATAAATTAAATAAATTAAATAAATTAAATAAATTAAGTAAATTAACTAAATTAAGTAAATTAAGTAAATTACGTAAATTAATTAAATTAAGTAAATTACGTAAATTAACTAAATTAAGTAAATTAGGTAAATTAAATAAATTAAGTAAATTAGGTAAATTAAATAAATTAAGTAAATTAGGTAAATTAAATAAATTAAGTAAATTAGGTAAATTAAATAAATTAAGTAAATTAGGTAAATTAAATAAATTAAGTAAATTAGGTAAATTAAATAAATTAAGTAAATTAGGTAAATTAAATAAATTAAGTAAATTAGGTAAATTAAATAAATTAAGTAAATTAGGTAAATTAAATAAATTAAGTAAATTAGGTAAATTAAATAAATTAAGTAAATTAGGTAAATTAAATAAATTAAGTAAATTAGGTAAATTAAATAAATTAAGTAAATTAGGTAAATTAAATAAATTAAGTAAATTAGGTAAATTAAATAAATTAAGTAAATTTGGTATATTAAATAAATTAAGTAAATTTGGTAAATTAAATAAATTAAGTAAATTAGGTAAATTAAATAAATTAAATAAATTAGGTAAATTAAATAAATTAAATAAATTAGGTAAATTAAATAAATTAAATAAATTAGGTAAATTAAATAAATTAAGTAAATTAGGTAAATTAAATAAATTAAGTAAATTAGGTAAATTAAATAAATTAAGTAAATTAGGTAAATTAAATAAATTAAGTAAATTAGGTAAATTAAATAAATTAAGTAAATTAGGTAAATTAAATAAATTAAGTAAATTAGGTAAATTAAATAAATTAAGTAAATTAGGTAAATTAAATAAATTAAGTAAATTAGGTAAATTAAATAAATTAAATAAATTAAATAAATTAAATAATTATATAAATTAAATAAATTAAATAAATTAAATAAATTAAATAAATTAAATAAATTAAATAAATTAAATAAATTAAATAAATTAAATAAATTAAATAAATTAAATAAATTAAATAAATTAAATAAATTAAATAAATTAAATAAATTAAATAAATTAAATAAATTAAATAAATTAAATAAATTAAATAAATTAAATAAATTAAATAAATTAAATAAATTAAATAAATTAAATAAATTAAATAAATTAAATAAATTAAATAAATTAAATAAATTAAATAAATTAAATAAATTAAATAAATTAAATAAATTAAATAAATTAAATAAATTAAATAAATTAAATAAATTAAATAAATTAAATAAATTAAATAAATTAAATAAATTAAATAAATTAAATAAATTAAATAAATTAAATAAATTAAATAAATTAAATAAATTAAATAAATTAAATAAATTAAATAAATTAAATAAATTAAATAAATTAAATAAATTAAATAAATTAAATAAATTAAATAAATTAAATAAATTAAATAAATTAAATAAATTAAATAAATTAAATAAATTAAATAAATTAAATAAATTAAATAAATTAAATAAATTAAATAAATTAAATAAATTAAATAATAAATAAATTAAATAAATTAAATAAATTAAATAAATTAAATAAATTAAATAAATTAAATAATTAAATAAATTAAATAAATTAAATAAATTAAATAAATAAATAAATTAAATAAATTAAATAAATTAAATAAATTAAATAAATTAAATAAATTAAATAAATTAAATAAATTAAATAAATTAAATAAATTAAATAAATTAAATAAATTAAATAAATTAAATAAATTAAATAAATTAAATAAATTAAATAAATTAAATAAATTAAATAAATTAAATAAATTAAATAAATTAAATAAATTAAATAAATTAAATAAATTAAATAAATTAAATAAATAAATAAATTAAATAAATTAAATAAATTAAATAAATTAAATAAATTAAATAAATTAAATAAATTAAATAAATTAAATAAATTAAATAAATTAAATAAATTAAATAAATAAATAAATTAAATAAATTAATAAATTAAATAAATTAAATAAATTAAATAAATTAAATAAATTAAATAAATTAAATAAATTAAATAAATTAAATAAATTAAATAAATTAAATAAATTAAATAAATTAAATAAATTAAATAAATTAAATAAATTAAATAAATTAAATAAATTAAATAAATTAAATAAATTAAATAAATTAAATAAATTAAATAAATTAAATAAATTAAATAAATTAAATAATTAAATAAATAAATTAAATAAATAAATTAAATAAATTAAATAATTAAATAAATTAAATAAATTAAATAAATTAAATAAATTAAATAAATTAAATAAATTAATAAATTAAATAAATTAAATAAATTAAATAAATTAAATAAATTAAATAAATTAATAAATTAAATAAATTAAATAAATTAAATAAATTAAATAAATTAAATAAATTAATAAATTAAATAAATTAAATAAATTAAATAAATTAAATAAATTAAATAAATTAAATAAATTAAATAAATTAAATAAATTAAATAAATTAAATAAATTAAATAAATTAAATAAATTAAATAAATTAAATAAATTAAATAAATTAAATAAATTAAATAAATTAAATAATTAAATAAATTAAATAAATTAAATAAATTAAATAAATTAAATAAATTAAATAAATTAAATAAATTAAATAAATTAAATAAATTAAATAAATTAAATAAATTAAATAAATTAAATAAATTAAATAAATTAAATAAATTAAATAAATTAAATAAATTAAATAAATTAAATAAATTAAATAAATTAAATAAATTAAATAAATTAAATAAATTAAATAAATTAAATAAATTAATAAATTAAATAAATTAAATAAATTAAATAAATTAAATAAATTAAATAAATTAAATAAATTAAATAAATTAAATAAATTAAATAAATTAAATAAATTAAATAAATTAAATAAATTAAATAAATTAAATAAATTAAATAAATTAAATAAATTAAATAAATTAAATAAATTAAATAAATTAAATAAATTAAATAAATTAAATAAATTAAATAAATTAAATAAATTAAATAAATTAAATAAATTAAATAAATTAAATAAATTAAATAATTAAATAAATTAAATAAATTAAATAAATTAAATAAATTAAATAAATTAAATAAATTAAATAAATTAAATAAATTAAATAAATTAAATAAATTAAATAAATTAAATAAATTAAATAAATTAAATAAATTAAATAAATTAAATAAATTAAATAAATTAAATAAATTAAATAAATTAAATAAATTAAATAAATTAAATAAATTAAATAAATTAAATAAATTAAATAAATTAAATAAATTAAATAAATTAAATAAATTAAATAAATTAAATAAATTAAATAAATAAATAAATTAAATAAATTAAATAAATTAAATAAATTAAATAAATTAAATAAATTAAATAAATTAAATAAATTAAATAAATTAAATAAATTAAATAAATTAAATAAATTAAATAAATTAAATAAATTAAATAAATTAAATAAATTAAATAAATTAAATAAATTAAATAAATTAAATAAATTAAATAAATTAAATAAATTAAATAAATTAAATAAATTAAATAAATTAAATAAATTAAATAAATTAAATAAATAAAATTAAATAAATTAAATAAATTAAATAAATTAAATAAATTAAATAAATTAAATAAATTAAATAAATTAAATAAATTAAATAAATTAAATAAATTAAATAAATTAAATAAATTAAATAAATTAAATAAATTAAATAAATTAAATAATTAAATAAATTAAATAAATTAAATAAATTAAATAAATTAAATAAATTAAATAAATTAAATAAATTAAATAAATTAAATAAATTAAATAAATTAAATAAATTAAATAAATTAAATAAATTAAATAAATTAAATAAATTAAATAAATTAAATAAATTAAATAAATTAAATAAATTAAATAAATTAAATAAATTAAATAAATTAAATAAATTAAATAAATCAAATAAATCAAATAAATCAAATAAATCAAATAAATCAAATAAATCAAATAAATCAAATAAATCAAATAAATCAAATAAATCAAATAAATCAAATAAATCAAATAAATCAAATAAATCAAATAAATCAAATAAATCAAATAAATCAAATAAATCAAATAAATCAAATAAATCAAATAAATCAAATAAATCAAATAAATCAAATAAATCAAATAAATCAAATAAATCAAATAAATCAAATAAATCAAATAAATCAAATAAATCAAATAAATCAAATAAATCAAATAAATCAAATAAATCAAATAAATCAAATAAATCAAATAAATCAAATAAATCAAATAAATCAAATAAATCAAATAAATCAAATAAATTAAATAAATTTAATAAATTTAATAAATTTAATTAATTTAATAAATTTAATAAATTTAATTAATTTAATAAATTTAATAAATTTAATTAATTTAATAAATTTAATAAATTTAATTAATTTAATAAATTTAATAAATTTAATTAATTTAATAAATTTAATAAATTTAATTAATTTAATAAATTTAATAAATTTAATTAATTTAATAAATTTAATAAATTTAATTAATTTAATAAATTTAATAAATTTAATAAATTTAATAAATTTAATTAATTTAATTAATTTAATAAATTAAATAAATTTAATTAATTTAATAAATTTAATAAATTTAATAAATTTAATAAATTTAATAAATTTAATAAATTTAATAAATTTAATAAATTTAATAAATTTAATAAATTAAATAAATTTAATAAATTTAATAAATTAAATAAATTAAATAAATTAAATAAATTAAATAAATTAAATAAATTAAATAAATTAAATAAATTAAATAAATTAAATAAATTAAATAAATTAAATAAATTAAATAAATTAAATAAATTAAATAAATTAAATAAATTAAATAAATTAAATAAATTAAATAAATTAAATAAATTAAATAAATTAAATAAATTAAATAAATTAAATAAATTAAATAAATTAAATAAATTAAATAAATTAAATAAATTAAATAAATTAAATAAATTAAATAAATTAAATAAATTAAATAAATTAAATAAATTAAATAAATTAAATAAATTAAATAAATTAAATAAATTAAATAAATTAAATAAATTAAATAAATTAAATAAATTAAATAAATTAAATAAATTAAATAAATTAAATAAATTAAATAAATTAAATAAATTAAATAAATTAAATAAATTAAATAAATTAAATAAATTAAATAAATTAAATAAATTAAATAAATTAAATAAATTAAATAAATTAAATAAATTAAATAAATTAAATAAATTAAATAAATTAAATAAATTAAATAAATTAAATAAATCAAATAAATTAAATAAATCAAATAAATTAAATAAATTAAATAAATCAAATAAATTAAATAAATTAAATAAATCAAATAAATGAAATAAATCAAATAAATCAAATAAATCAAATAAATCAAATAAATCAAATAAATCAAATAAATCAAATAAATCAAATAAATCAAATAAATCAAATAAATCAAATAAATCAAATAAATCAAATAAATCAAATAAATCAAATAAATCAAATAAATCAAATAAATCAAATAAATCAAATAAATCAAATAAATCAAATAAATCAAATAAATCAAATAAATCAAATAAATCAAATAAATCAAATAAATCAAATAAATCAAATAAATCAAATAAATCAAATAAATCAAATAAATCAAATAAATCAAATAAATCAAATAAATCAAATAAATCAAATAAATCAAATAAATCAAATAAATCAAATAAATCAAATAAATCAAATAAATCAAATAAATCAAATAAATCAAATAAATCAAATAAATCAAATAAATCAAATAAATCAAATAAATCAAATAAATCAAATAAATCAAATAAATCAAATAAATCAAATAAATCAAATAAATCAAATAAATCAAATAAATCAAATAAATCAAATAAATCAAATAAATCAAATAAATCAATAAATCAAATAAATCAAATAAATCAAATAAATCAAATAAATCAAATAAATCAAATAAATCAATAAATCAAATAAATCAAATAAATCAAATAAATCAAATAAATCAAATAAATCAAATAAATCAAATAAATCAAATAAATCAAATAAATCAAATAAATCAAATAAATCAAATAAACCAAATAAATCAAATAAATCAAATAAATCAAATAAATCAAATAAATCAAATAAATCAAATAAATCAAATAAATCAAATAAATCAAATAAATCAAATAAATCAAATAAATCAAATAAATCAAATAAATCAAATAAATCAAATAAATCAAATAAATCAAATAAATCAAATAAATCAAATAAATCAAATAAATCAAATAAATCAAATAAATCAAATAAATCAAATAAATCAAATAAATCAAATAAATCAAATAAATCAAATAAATCAAATAAATCAAATAAATCAAATAATCAAATAAATCAAATAAATCAAATAAATCAAATAAATCAAATAAATCAAATAAATCAAATAAATCAAATAAATCAAATAAATCAAATAAATCAAATAAATCAAATAAATCAAATAAATCAAATAAATCAAATAAATCAAATAAATCAAATAAATCAAATAAATCAAATAAATCAAATAAATCAAATAAATTAAATAAATCAAATAAATCAAATAAATTAAATAAATCAAATAAATCAAATAAATTAAATAAATCAAATAAATCCAATAAATTAAATAAATCAAATAAATTGAATAATTTAAACAAATTAAATAAATTGATTACTTTAAACAAATTAAATAAATTGAATACTTTAAACAAATTAAATAAATTGAATAATTTAAACAAATTAAACAAATTGAATAATTTAAACAAATTAAACAAATTAAATAAATTAAACAAATTAAATAAATTAAATAAATTAAACAAATTAAATAAATTAAATAAATTAAACAAATTAAATAAATTAAATAAATTAAACAAATTAAATAAATTAAATAAATTAAATAAATTAAATAAATTAAATAAATTAAATAAATTAATAAATTAAACAAATTAATAAATTAAATAAATTAAATTAAATAAATTTCTTTAATGTTTTTAATTTATTTAATTTATTTAAAATATTTAATTTATTTAACTTATTTAATTTATTTAATTTATTTAATTTATTTAATTTATTTAATTTATTTAATTTATTTAATTTATTTAATTTATTTAATTTATTTAATTTATTTAATTTATTTGATTTATTTGATTTATTTAATTTATTTAATTTATTTAATTTATTTAATTTATTTAATTTATTTAACTTATTTAATTTATTTAATTTATTTAATTTATTTAATTTATTTAATTTATTTAATTTATTTAATTTATTTAATTTATTTAATTTATTTAATTTATTTAATTTATTTAATTTATTTAATTTATTTAATTTATTTAATTTATTTAATTTATTTAATTTATTTAATTTATTTAATTTATTTAATTTATTTAATTTATTTAATTTATTTAATTTATTTAATTTATTTAATTTATTTAATTTATTTAATTTATTTAATTTATTTAATTTATTTAATTTATTTAATTTATTTAATTTATTTAATTTATTTAATTTATTTAATTTATTTAATTTATTTAATTTATTTAATTTATTTAATTTATTTAATTTATTTAATTTATTTAATTTATTTAATTTATTTAATTTATTTAATTTATTTAATTTATTTAATTTATTTAATTTATTTAATTTATTTAATTTATTTAATTTATTTAATTTATTTAATTTATTTAATTTATTTAATTTATTTAATTTATTTAATTTATTTAATTTATTTAATTTATTTAATTTATTTAATTTATTTAATTTATTTAATTTATTTAATTTATTTAATTTATTTAATTTATTTAATTTATTTAATTTATTTAATTTATTTAATTTATTTAATTTATTTAATTTATTTAATTTATTTAATTTATTTAATTTATTTAATTTATTTAATTTATTTAATTTATTTAATTTATTTAATTTATTTATTTTATTTAATTTATTTAATTTATTTAATTTATTTAATTTATTTAATTTATTTAATTTATTTAATTTATTTAATTTATTTAATTTATTTAATTTATTTAATTTATTTAATTTATTTAATTTATTTAATTTATTTAATTTATTTAATTTATTTAATTTATTTAATTTATTTAATTTATTTAATTTATTTAATTTATTTAATTTATTTAATTTATTTAATTTATTTAATTTATTTAATTTATTTAATTTATTTAATTTATTTAATTTATTTAATTTATTTAATTTATTTAATTTATTTAATTTATTTAATTTATTTAATTTATTTAATTTATTTAATTTATTTAATTTATTTAATTTATTTAATTTATTTAATTTATTTAAATTATTTAATTTATTTAATTTATTTAATTTATTTAATTTATTTAATTTATTTAATTTATTTAATTTATTTAATTTAATTAATTTATTTAATTTATTTAATTTATTTAATTTATTTAATTTATTTAATTTATTTAATTTATTTAATTTATTTAATTTATTTAATTTATTTAATTTATTTAATTTATTTAATTTATTTAATTTATTTAATTTATTTAATTTATTTAATTTATTTAATTTATTTAATTTATTTAATTTATTTAATTTATTTAATTTATTTAATTTATTTAATTTATTTAATTTATTTAATTTATTTAATTTATTTAATTTATTTAATTTATTTAATTTATTTAATTTATTTAATTTATTTAATTTATTTAATTTATTTAATTTATTTAATTTATTTAATTTATTTAATTTATTTAATTTATTTAATTTATTTAATTTATTTAATTTATTTAATTTATTTAATTTATTTAATTTATTTAATTTATTTAATTTATTTAATTTATTTAATTTATTTAATTTATTTAATTTACTTAATTTATTTAATTTATTTAATTTATTTAATTTATTTAATTTATTTAATTTATTTAATTTATTTAATTTATTTAATTTATTTAATTTATTTAATTTATTTAATTTATTTAATTTATTTAATTTATTTAATTTATTTAATTTATTTAATTTATTTAATTTACTTAATTTACTTAATTTACTTAATTTATTTAATTTACTTAATTTATTTAATTTATTTAATTTATTTAATTTATTTAATTTATTTAATTTATTTAATTTATTTAATTTATTTAATTTATTTAATTTATTTAATTTATTTAATTTATTTAATTTATTTAATTTATTTAATTTATTTAATTTATTTAATTTATTTAATTTATTTAATTTATTTAATTTATTTAATTTATTTAATTTATTTAATTTATTTAATTTATTTAATTTATTTAATTTATTTAATTTACTTAATTTACTTAATTTACTTAATTTACTTAATTTACTTAATTTACTTAATTTACTTAATTTACTTAATTTACTTAATTTACTTAATTTACTTAATTTACTTAATTACTTAATTTACTTAATTTACTTAATTTACTTAATTTACTTAATTTACTTAATTTACTTAATTTACTTAATTTACTTAATTTACTTAATTTACTTAATTTACTTAATTTACTTAATTTACTTAATTTACTTAATTTACTTAATTTACTTAATTTACTTAATTTACTTAATTTACTTAATTTACTTAATTTACTTAATTTACTTAATTTACTTAATTTACTTAATTTACTTAATTTACTTAATTTACTTAATTTACTTAATTTACTTAATTTACTTAATTTACTTAATTTACTTAATTTACTTAATTTACTTAATTTACTTAATTTACTTAATTTACTTAATTTACTTAATTTACTTAATTTACTTAATTTACTTAATTTACTTAATTTACTTAATTTACTTAATTTACTTAATTTACTTAATTTACTTAATTTACTTAATTTACTTAATTTACTTAATTTACTTAATTTACTTAATTTACTTAATTTACTTAATTTACTTAATTTACTTAATTTACTTAATTTACTTAATTTACTTAATTTACTTAATTTACTTAATTTACTTAATTTACTTAATTTACTTAATTTACTTAATTTACTTAATTTACTTAATTTACTTAATTTACTTAATTTACTTAATTTACTTAATTTACTTAATTTACTTAATTTACTTAATTTACTTAATTTACTTAATTTACTTAATTTACTTAATTTACTTAATTTACTTAATTTACTTAATTTACTTAATTTACTTAATTTACTTAATTTACTTAATTTACTTAATTTACTTAATTTACTTAATTTACTTAATTTACTTAATTTACTTAATTTACTTAATTTACTTAATTTACTTAATTTACTTAATTTACTTAATTTACTTAATTTACTTAATTTACTTAATTTACTTAATTTACTTAATTTACTTAATTTACTTAATTTACTTAATTTACTTAATTTACTTAATTTACTTAATTTACTTAATTTACTTAATTTACTTAATTTACTTAATTTACTTAATTTACTTAATTTACTTAATTTACTTAATTTACTTAATTTACTTAATTTACTTAATTTACTTAATTTACTTAATTTACTTAATTTACTTAATTTACTTAATTTACTTAATTTACTTAATTTACTTAATTTACTTAATTTACTTAATTTATTTAATTTATTTAATTTATTTAATTTATTTAATTTATTTAATTTATTTAATTTATTTAATTTATTTAATTTATTTATTTTATTTAATTTATTTGATTTATTTAATTTATATAATTTATTTAATTTACTTATTTTTTCTCATTTATTTTATTTACTTGATTTATTTAATTTATTAAATTTATTTAAGATGTTGGAAGAATTGCCGTGTTTCTTGGCGCGCCGGTCGGAACCTACCTAGAGGACCCTCCATATCAATTCCTTGAATATTGAAAAATACCCGCCTCATTGGACACGGACATTAAACTAAATAAAGGATTAGAAGTTTTTAGAAGGATATCTTTGTTAAAAACTGTACAGAAATATAATTTTTTTAAATGGAAATATTATTCATCCATGGGATGGTAATATTGATAGCGAGTATCTACTGAAAATGAAGAATTTATAAATATCCTATGAAATTAAGAAAATAATCTTAGACATATTCTCGTTCTTCTCTGCATCAATCAGTTTTGTTGAGTAAATTAACAAAATTAGCCTAGTTTCGTCTTTCTGTGTCTAATCTAGTTCCAGAATCTAGTACTTTTCTTACAAAATCCAAGCCACCCCACACGCGGAGTTCCCGACCAGTAATTAATCTCATGTACTAGCTTTTTTATATCACCCTGTATAACAACAACTTGTTACACACATAACACACACTTACAGTTCCGCAATAAATCTAACTGACAATTTAGACCTTAATTTGATACACACATTGAATAATAATTACCATTATTTTTAAATTAATATATAGCCTGAGGGTGTTCTAGAAGTCAAATCTTACATTACTTTCGGAGAAAGTCAAAAATGTGCCGAGATTTACAAAACTTCCCAAAAAAGAACATTTCTTGAAGTATTTTAATACAAACGGTCCATTTTTGACTTTCTGTCTATAATCTAAGATCAGACACTTGTAATTCTAATATTAAAACCAAGAAGGGCCACATAGTTT
>JASJET010000562.1:0-96772 GCA_034092305.1 Diaprepes abbreviatus | reverse complement strand
TTTTCTTGTTTCGGGCGATCAAGAACAGTTTCAGTAGCTGATTGGATGTTTGTTTTTAGCGTAATCCAGATCTTATCAGCTGCAACTTCTTGGGTAGGGTTATTTTCTTGGTAAAGCATGTCTAATGTAGTCTTCATGCTTCTCTGTACTGCAGGTTGTTTTAATACCTGAATATCATATTTTTCGGGGTCTAAGTCGTTCTGATAGTAGTTTACATCGAAAATAGAAGTTGGCAACAAGAGAGTTATGATCTGAGCTGATGTCTGCTCTTGGGTAGGCGGCAAAACATTCTGATATCTTTTATTGATCAGAATAAAGTCAATTTGGTTGCGTACAATATTTTCCTGTCCATCTTAAGAAGACTTCCAGGTGTAGAGTCTTCTAGGGTGTAATTTATAGAAAGTATTCTTGATAACCAATTTTTCATCACGACAAAATTGGATCAGCATTTTACCTCGTTCGTTTCTGTCGTCTAACCCAAATGCCCCTGTTACACCTTCCTCAGTCCTGCTACCAACCTTTGCGTTGAAATCACCCATCACTATATTGATATCTTGAGGCTTTAATGAGTGCAAAACTTCTCGGACTTGCTCATAAAATTGTTCAGCTTCGGTTCTGACTTCTCCTCTGTAGGTGCATACACCTGTATTACATTGATATTAATCGGTATAGCACTTATTTGCAGAAGTATAACTCTGTCTGAGTATGCAACAACATCTATCTTCTTGGACACAATAAAGCTCACTCCATTTCTGTGATCTGGGTCATTGTTTCCGGAGTAATAAAATGTTGTTCCATCCTTCTTACATGTCCCACTATTAGGCCATCTTGTCTCAGCTATACCAAGAATGTCAATATCCATTCTTTTCATTTCCTGAATCGCATTATCAAGGTTTCCAGCCGCAAAGAGACTTCTGGTGTTCCAGGTTCAAATTCGCTTTTCGGTCTTTTTCATATCAAGCCGATAAACTAACTATTTTAAATAGCCCCACAGAAAAAAGTCACAAAGATTTAGATCAGGGGAACGTGCAGGCCAAGAAATGAGTCCATGTCGATCTATCCCTCTATGAGGAAACATATTATTTAAATGTTCTTAAACTTCTCGTCTGAGATGTGGCGGAGCTCCATCAAGAAGAAGCCACACATTCAGTCTCACATTTAAAGAAACATCTAATAATTGTAGCAGATTGTTTTGAAGAGAGTCTAACTAATTTTCACCTGTCCGTCGATTTGGAAAAAGTAAGATTCCAAACATTTACTGAAAATCTATGCTGAAAATGACTTCTTTTCACTGCCTGCGGATTTTTTACGGCCCAAATATGGTTGTTGTGGAAATTAATTCCTCAACTCCTTGTAAACGTAGCTTCATGGGTAGCCAAAATAAATTTGGTAAAATTGTCATTTTTTGTTGTACTGATGTGAGAGCCACTGACAAAATTCAAGTCTTCTAGAATAATCTTCTAGTTGCAATGTTTGTAACCGTTGATAATGGTACGGATAAAGTTTTCCACACTTCTACTTGACCTGCTATGGACCTACTGCTCTTTGTTGGGTCGTTTTCGATAATTTCTAACATTTCTTCCTCGATCTCCACCATTTGGCGTGGAAGAAGTCTTCCAGCGTGACCTCCTCTTTATTCCATTAAATACCCGGTGTGGCTAAGTCTTATAAGTAGCATCCGTAGAGACTACATATCCAAATATCTTTTAAATTACTCCATTTATAAAAAAAAGATTCAGGTAAAAATCGTTAAAGATATTTTTAAATGAAAACCTTAATTTTTTATTTATCCAACGGGATGAATAATATAATGGGTAAGATCACATCTAGAGGTTATTAGAAGGTTAAATGTACTTACATCTTGAATGAACCAATAATTCGGAAATTAAGAGTGATGTAGAAAAACTTTTCCTACAAAATTTTCTGGAAATCAAATCGTGTATCTTAAAATGATCTTAAATTTGACCTTGACTTTGACGTTAAAGGTCATGTCAACGTCATTTTAACTTTTTAAATAAGACTCAATACTTTTGATCCCGAAAATGGAGATTGCGTAAAATTTTACGGTGTGATATGACCATGAAATGACCTGAAGGTCAAAGGCTAGGCCATTTCAGAATCAAATATTAAAAAATCCCGAAATTCCAGGATATTAGGGAATGTTCAAGGCTTAGGGGAAAATTAGAGTACTGGGGGTTTGGATGAGAATAAAAAAAATTTTCCTTTGGAAATGACCTTCAGTGACCCCCTCTTGAACCTTGAATCCATTGAAATGGAACAACTGGAAGAATTTAAAGAAAAGGGAAAATAAATAACGACTTAATTCAACTGAAATTTGTCTCCGGGAATAACAAACGTTGAAGGTGCTTTCAACACGTGGACAAAATGCAAAGTGTGAGTGACTTAGACCATCATCACCTTTGGATAAATTTTCAAGGTTTTTGACGAATTTTAGTAGTTTTCTGAGCATATTAAGCGTTGAAGGTGCCTTCAATAAGTGCTAGATGAATTGCATAAGTTTTGACGACCTTGACAAAATTGACTTTTAACCCTATTTTTCAAGGTCATTAAAATTCGATGTAATTTTTTTAAATAAAGAAAGTGCAAAAATTATTTATTTTTCCTTATCGTTTCAATTTTTCCAGCTATCCTAGTTTGGCGGATTTTTCGCCATTTCACATTGTGGATATCCCGGAAGGTCCAAGAAGGGGTCACTGAAGGTCATTTTCAAAAGTAAAAATTATTATCACTCACGTGCAAACCCCCAGAGCTATAATTTTCCTCTAAGACTTAAACATTCCCCAATATTCTATAATTTCGAAACTAATTGATATTTGACTTTGAAGTGGCCTTGACTTTGACCTTCGAGGGCATTTTAAATTCATATCTGATCATAAAATTTTCCGCTATTTCTATTTTCGGGGTCAAAAGTACCATTAAAAGAATTATCATAATCTTTATGTGACCTGCAAGATCGAAGTTAAGGACAAATTTAAGATCACCTTAAGATACATAGTTTGATTTCCAGAAACTTTTGTAGAAAAATTTTCTCTACATCACTTTTAGTTTTCGAGTTATTGATTCATTCTAGATATGAGGATATTGACCTTTAAATGACCTCTAGGTGTGATTTTAACACTTATATATAAATATATATATATATATATATATATATATATATATATATATATATATATATATATATATATATATATATATATATATATATATATTTTCTCGATTCTTGAACCATAGATTATATAATTTTTCCTTCAATTTGTCTTTTGTTGGGTTTAGCTTCTATATTTAATAAAAACACAAAACAATTGACGTTTCGCCCTTTATTCGAGGCATTTTCAAAATTTTTTCCTCCTAAAAATATTTTTATATAATTAAAATAGACACATAAAAAACATATCTACAATTTCAAAAAACAAAACAAGACACTTAAAAACAGTATTTAAATTTTTAAAGTTTTTTTTAAAAATATTTAATTTTACCGGTACACACCTTGACATTTTGCTACTCTGTTACTAAATCAAATTTAAACTTTACATCGCCTACTGAGGACACATGGAATGCGAATGTATTTTATATTTTTTATATTTACAATGCACAAAAAAAAACAGATAAAGTATATGTTTAGTTTTATGTTTAAGAGGATATTCAATTTTGATTCTTATTTGACAGGATCGAAACTTAATATTTTTGTTTAAATTAGGCTTGTGTAAATGTGGCTCAAATTTCCCATATCTGTTTTGTCGTTAACAGTGTTTTTATCTTTTTTAATTTCAATCATTTCCTTTATCTGTAATTTTTGGTAATTCATATCTTTGTTTTTTATTATGGTACTGTTATTATCAAAAATATGTTTTTCGTCCTGTGTGTTTGTTTAACGCTGTTGAGGCGTTTTTCGTATATTTATGGCCTTTTAATCTGTTCTTCAGGAATTGGCTCGTCATGCCTATATATTTTTTGGGACAATTTGTGCAAGGGATCGAATATATTACATTTGATTTATTCATGAGAGGAGTTTTACTTTTTAAATTTGTGAACAATATATTTAATTTATTATGTGACCTGTGGCATACGATAATATCATGCTTTTTTAAAATGTATTTTATTTTTTCTGACAGCTCACTAGTGTAAGGTAATGGCTATATATTTTTGCTGTTTATGTTCTATGTTTTTTGTGAGCTGTCAGAAACAATAAAACACATTTTAAAAAAATATGATATTATCGTATGCCACAGGTCACATAATAAATTAAATACATTGTTCACCAATTTAAAAAGTAAAACTCCTCTCATGAATAAATCAAATGTAATATATTCGATCCCTTGCACAAATTGTCCCAAAAAATATATAGGCATGACGAGCCATTGCTGAAGAACACATTAAATCGCCATAAATATACGAAAAAACGCCTCAACAGCGTTAAACAAACACACACAGGACGTAAAACATACTTTTGATTATAACAGTACCATAATAAAAAACAAAGATATGAATTACCAAAAATTACAGATAAAGGAAATGATTGAAATTAAAAAAGATAAAAACACTGTTAACGACAGAACAGATATGGGAAATTTGAGCCACATTTACACAAGCCTAATTTAAACAAAAATATTAAGTATTCGATCCTGTGAAATAAGAATCAAAAATTGAATATCCTCTTAAACATAAAACTAAACAAAATACCTTATCTGTTTTTTATGCATTGTAAAATATAAAAAATATAAAAAAATAAAACACATTCGCATTCCATGTATCCTCAGTAGACGATGTAAAGTTTTGAATTTTATTTAGTAACAGAGTAGCAAAATGTCAAGGTGTGTACCGGTAAAATTAAATATTTTAAAAAAATTTTAAAAATTTAAATACTGTTTTTAAGTGTCTTGTTTCTTTTTTGAAATTGTAGATATGTTTTTTATGTATGTATTTTAATTATATAAGAATATTTTTAGGAGGAAAAATTTTGAAAATGCATTGAATAAAGGGCGAAACGTCAATTGTTTTGTGTTTTTATTAAATATAGAACCTAAACCCAAGAAAAGACAAATTGAAGGGAAAATGATATAATCTATGGTTCAAGAATCGAGAATATATATATATATATATATATATATATATATATATATAATATATATATATATATATATATATATATATATAATATATATAATATATATATATAATATATATATATATATATATATATATATATATAATATATATATATATATATATATATATATATATATATTATATTATATATATATAAATATAATACACATTAATACTAAGAAAATAGTTTTAGTTGAAAAGAATCATATTTTCTAATAAAAAAATCATAATATAAAAATTAAATGTATTTAAAATTTATTTTCCACCCAATGCAGTCTTTACTAATGACACCGTGTACTTGCTTGTAAACATTAATAAAACTACAATAATATCAATGTTTCAAAGATTTCATTTTTTTGTTTTACATTTACAAGGAAAATTACAAGTACCAATAAATTTTGTTACAAATTCTTTCAATTGGGTCGCCTTTTCACTCACCGCTCTCTGAACTTCTTGATGATTCGGCTCTTCATTGGATTCATAATCTGTAATGGCTACATTAGTAATCAAACTAAATCCAAAAACTTTTAGTCCACAGTGTGTGGCAACCAAAACCTCCGGAACTGTAGACATTCCCACAGAATCAACACCAAGAACTCTAAGAGCTAAAATTTCCGCTATGGATTCGTAATTTGGACCTCCCAGCATTGCGTATACTCCTTCGTGATAGGAAGATCCCAGGTTCATTTCTTTAGCAATTTGGCGAGCGTTTTGTATTAAATTCTCTATCATAGGCCTTGTTTATCGGAAAGAATCTCACTCCGAATCTATCATCGTTTGGACCACGCAGGGGATTTTGTCCTGCGAAACCAAGAAAATTAATGTGATCTTTGATGACCATAATGTCACCCACTTTGTAATCTTTGTTGGTGCCTCCTGCGGCGTTGGTAACGATAAGTAATTCAACACCCAGAAGCTTCGCGATTCTCACAGGCATTGTAGTTTTTTTCAAAGAATTTCCTTCGTAATAATGGAACCTACCCTTCATACACATCACTTTATTATTTGAAAGAGTGCCAAATATTAATTCACCTACATGTCCTTCAACAGTTATTTGGGGAAAATTGGGGATTTCTTGGTATTTTAAACATATAGGGCCTTCCAAAGTGTCCCTAAAGCTGATAGTCCTGATCCACATACGATTAAAATTTTTGGGATGAATGGAACTTTCGATTTAATGTATTTAACAGCTTTGGAGAGATATTCTCGGCTAAATTCTTCATTGTTCTCTTCTGTCATTATCTTTATGTTGTTTTATTAATGGATGAGTTTTTACTTGAAATTTTAATGATTTTTTTAATGCAATCATGGCATGATGAATTTTGACAATGTTAAAATGATTAGTGACATAGACAAGTGGTGTGAATTGTGTGGTTCATGTTGTAAGTATAAAAAAAGTTAAGGTGCTATTTAAAGGCAAACATTTAAGGTTATCTAGGTAAGTGGTAGCTGACCATTGGAGTGGGCAAATAGAATACTAGCAGTGACAGTTGGCGACGGTTTTGGTAATGTTTAATAATTAAGTAGGAGCGTTTGAAGATGTTTAAAAAGGGTTTTTCAATTTTGGAAGTTCAGGTGTTGACTATGTACATATAAGTTTGAATAATAAGGTATAAGGTAATGAGTTACATTATACCTTATCGTTAAAATTAGCGTTTTTATCACGCTCAATTTCTTGTCCGTCTGTTTCTATTTTGTGGACCTCGTATCTGAAACCAGAATGTGTGCTAATTGAACGTTTGTGATAAGATAATGCTCTAAGAAAAGTTTAAAGATGAGCATCTGCTTCAATTTTGAGAAATTTTAGGAAATTGAGTTGCATAATATGTTTAAGTTGAATAAAAGTTTTGACATTAAAAATCTAATATCCCAAGAATGAAAGAAAATAAACAATTTTACCTTATCTTATTTTAAAGCTTAGGTCAACTAATGATCTACAACCAGTAAGCAGAAGATACCGAATGGGGTTTGGTGAAATATCTGCAAATTTCTACCGAGTGGTTACCAACATTTAAAGTTTTATTTACTTAAATCACCTAATTGTTATGTTTTTTCCTATAATCGCTATATCGTCGTGCATTTTCAATACAATATAACAATTTTAATTCAAATTTATGTTGTCACATGAACTCTGATCTTTGTAAAACTTAGAGATGAATATTATTACCAATCTATTCAACAGTTAGTTACAATAGACTTTCGCCTATGGTTACACAAGTAGTTTGGTAATTAATTTAGAACAATTTTTTTTTCTGATTGAAGCTGAACTTTCAAAAGTTAAAAATAAAAATGCACCAAGAAAATTGAATGAAATGGTTATAAAAGACCAGCAATTGCCAAAAGAAACATCAAGCAATAAAAAGTACGAAATTAAATTTATTAAAATATTAAATTACCAATTCACTCATTTTGTTAACGTTTAATTAATTTATTTTTCTTACTAGAATGATTAATAAATATTTTTTTAAAATTTATATTTTCCTCTTTTAATTAAAAAAATACTGACAATTGCAGTTTTTTCCTGTGTCGCTAACAGGGGCTAAAATTTCAGACATGTCAGGAAAATTCCTGTCATCTGGTAACCCTACCCTTCGCAAACTTTATATAAACAAATTATAAACAATTAAAAAGTAAAAATTAACATTGATGGAAACTTAATAACAGAAATACAGTTAGTATCATATGTATTGTATTCTTATAAAAACTACAAACAATTGGAATTATTAAAGCGATTGTTGGAATTACACGGTTAAATTGAAATTCTCGTCTTCGAACTCCTCGAAAATTCTTTACCAGGTAGAAGTGGTAAACTTTGGAAATAAAATTTCTTTTAAAGAGTCTCAATATTACGGCACAAGTAACCTGAATAATTTCAGAAACACTGTCTACCGACTCGGAATTCGCACTGTTGCTTTCACATGCTGATTTCATCAGCTAAATATCACAATGTTATTTCCAATCTAGTAACAAGGGTATAGCTGTACACATTTCCATATCGTGTTCCTAATTATTGGCCCAACAACAGCCAAAATCTCTTCGAATTCACCATTAGTAACAGGAAAATATTTTTAAAAAATCAGGATTATTTTCTCACATTTCTTGAATTAAATTATTAGTATGTCTAAGCCTTTCTTCAATGTTATCCTCAAATACAGACCGGACCTAGTAGCGACGACTTCCCTGTTTTTTTTTTAATAAAGAAAATATCAATATTCTCTTTACATTTTGTAAGTTTTTTTTTTCTATATTAAAATACTGCCGCAATTAATGTTTTATTTTGCTTCATTTTAATTTTTAGATAAAATATAAACAAAAATCCTGATAAAAGTTAGGTTAAGACAAAAAAACATACCCCTTATGACCACGTAATGAAATGTTCTGTGTGGACGATACATTTTTAATACAAAAGCGCGTAATACGCCTACGCCAAAATTTTTCTTGTCGTGTGGACTCACCCTAATTTGTATTACATAAATTTAGGTAGTTTAGGCTAGCTTCACACTTAAGTTTTTGTTCACCATCTGAAGAAGACACTGTGTGTCGAAACAATTGTCAGGCTTTTCTTATAAATATTAAGAAATAAAAATAGTGGGAAAATAACAATTTTGTTTTTTCCATTATTTACAATAAATTTCAACAAGTATCACCTACACCTATAAACTTATTGTTTTTTTACATATTTTTTGTTGCATGTGACCTGCTTTATACCTAAAATTTTTTTTTATGTTTACGATCCCGAAGAAATATTTGAAACTTTTAATAACTCAAAAAACGACCTTGCGTGAAATTGTTTCGGTGTTGACATTCAGTAGTCGTGATTCGAAAACGGACCCCCTGTTTGGGCTACATTGTAAAATATTGTTAAACCTTTTATCATCCTACATATGCTCGTGTCGTGTAATAACGGGCCAGTCAAAAGTTTAGAATCAAGCGTAGGATCTTTAATCTATAGAGTTCATCATTTCGATTCAATTATAAAATATTTAAATTTAATAATTTAACTTCCTTATCGGGCTAATATGTATTTCTCAATTTTTTCCATTCCTAAGACATTGCTGTCCATTTTTCGCCATCAAAAGTTTATAATCTTGACAGTGATTCCAGTCCCGGCATAAGGAAGGAAGTTTAGTCACCTGTGATTATGAATACTTTCAGTTGAGTCGCACGTTCTTCACAGGTCTAATTTAAGAAACTGTTTTTCGTTAAACTTGCTTAAAGTGTAACATCTCGAAAACCTACTGTGAAAATTGTTTTAATTAAAATTGATCAAGTTATAAGTAAGTCTCCAATACCTTTCTGTTTGAATGTTTGGAGCAGGTGGGTGGTTACACTCAGAAGAACAGGCGTTCCTTACACCTATTGGGGTTGGAACTCTTATTCAATTTATTGTGAAACAGAATTAATCTATTCAGTAATAAATATTGATGTTGACTATTTTTGGGAAAGTGTTTAAAACCATGCATAACTACCTAATGTAGCCCAAAATATTTAAATTTTTGTTAATACAACTAATACTTTAAAAATCAGATATTTTAAATTCAGTTTCCAGTTTCGCCCCAAAAAGCCAATACTTGCCACTTGACCGCTGTGACGTCACATGTTGCCAAATACACCTGTGTAAAATTAGCGACGTTTCTCAGAAACGTTTCTACCAGCGATGAATTTTAGAAGGGAACTTATCAATTGCGCTTACTTCCTAAATAACGAAATAGACAATAAAATTTGTAAAATTAATTGTTTAATTTAATAATATTTTAAAATATTTCATTATGATGTTGTACCTAGTGGAAAAATTAAAAACCGTGACGTCACATGGACCTTCAATAAAATAATTTTTATTTGTTTTGTTTCTCTTAGGATTATGGTTCGTTAAAAATGTAACATATATATATATATATATATATATATATATATATATATATATATATATATATATATATATATATATATATATATGTATATATATATATATATATATATATATATATGTATATATATATATATATATATATATATATATATATATATATATATATATATATGTATATATATATATATATATATATATATATATATATATATATATATATATATATATATATGTATGGCCTGACATATGTCAGTATGCCATAAAGCAAACAATTTACTGGGATTATTTTATACAAAATTAAAAAGTTCCAACCAAACAAAAGATCTAATGTAATATATTCAATTCCATGCCCAAACTGTCCTAAAAAATACATCCGTATGACGACACAAACTGGACATCAAAAAAATGATACATATAAAAAGAGATAAAAACGTGGTAAATGACAAACACGATGTCAAAAATGTTAGTCAAATTTACTATAACTAAATTTTGTAAATACGACCTACCTGAAGCTATACTATAAGAAATATAATAAATAGTATAATGATGCTTGACACTACTCTATATATACGTATATAAATTAAAGAATGTTATAAAAATAATCTTT
This sequence comes from Diaprepes abbreviatus, assembly GCA_034092305.1. Lineage (NCBI taxonomy): Eukaryota > Metazoa > Arthropoda > Insecta > Coleoptera > Curculionidae > Diaprepes > Diaprepes abbreviatus. Next base: position 86,165 of record JASJET010000562.1, on the reverse strand, counting down.
TTTCTTATTTTCTGCTATTATAAAAAGTAACTACTTATATAAAATGCATACCAGATCGTAATAATTTAATTTATTTTTAATACACTAGCCAAGCTACTTGCAAAGTATGTACTATTTATTGTTTTTGCTATTTTTAATCTGTTGTATCGTTTGTTTTAATTTTAGACTACTATAAAATATGTTTGTTTTTATTGATTTTAAACATTAAATAAGAAATATTATTGTTTATGTATAAAACAATTACTGTAATGTAGTTTTATAAAAAATTGTAACTTTTGTAGATATGAAGAAGTACACATGATAAATAGAAAAACTTATATATATATATATATATATATATATATAATATATATATATTATATATATATATATATATGGCAGCACAACGGCATCATGTGGATATATCCACTGCTATTGCATCTCACACGGAGGCATCCGTGAAAGCCGCATAAACATATATATATATATATATATATATATATATATATATATATATATATATATATATATATATATATATATATATATATGAAAGGGGACAGACAGTGTGTTCTCGACGTCAGGAGAATAAAATAACTTACTGACCGAACATGAAGTCTTGAGGTTGTAAATAATACTTGAACAAAAAGCAAATATTAAAAAAATGTTTTTGAAGAAGCCTGCCACGACAGGCGAAACGTTAAACAGCCTTTGATGTCACAACATATATATATATATATATATATATATATATATATATATATATATATATATATATACTTGATAAAATTTTCTTGAACCATTAACTATATTCGTAGGACTGTTCTTGCGATTAAGGTTCATATAATGTTATTAAAACGTTTCGACCATTTTATGGTTTTCATCAGTTATCTGTAACAATAAAAACATGTTTTTTTTTCATCTTTTCGTCACATTTATTGTTTATTATTATATGCAAAATGAACTACATAATCAATGATAAAAAACAGAGATAATTTTTTTTTTAACTAACCATTTTTCGTCCTAAATTTTCTTAAAACTGCACTTGATACATCTACATTTTGAAATTTTTCTTTTAAAAACAAAATAAAATATTAAAAATAAGTGCATAATTTAGCTGAAAAAAAATTAACATTTTAAAATACCATTCCGCTCAGTAGTTAAATTCTGACTAGGTGTGTTATCTTCTATATCGTTATCCGCATTTCACTTCAATGTATGTATTACTTTTTTAAATGTTTTTAATAATTTTTTATTAATTATAGATAATAAGATTATGGGGCTTTTTAGCTAATTTGTTGCAATATTATTATACCTGATGATTATATAATCATATCACTAGATGTGGTATCACTATATACGAACGTACCAATACAACTTGCCCTGGATGTAGTGAGAAGAAAATTAAATGTAGTTAGAAAAAAATAAAACAGATATACCTTTGGACGAGTTTTTGTTGGCTGTTGAATTAACATTAAGGTTGACATAATTTTCATATAATTAAAAATATTATAAACAAATTGAGGGTTGTGCTATGGGGTTCTCTAAATGCAGTGTAATTGCCCAAATGGTGTTAGAACATGATGTAAGACTCAAACTGGAGTATCAACTCCCATTTTATTTTCGTTATGTAGGACGAATGTATAACAGCTGTCCCAAAAACTAAATATGACGAGATTCTTAACTCTTATAGCGCTTATGATCCAAAACTTAATTTTACCATTGATATGGAGGACAATAATAAAATAAATTTTCTTGATGTGACACTACATAATTAAATTATGATTCAAAAACCCCATGCCCCAAAAAAGATCGGTTATCATTGGCTTAGCTGACAGAGCAATAAAGCTGAGTGACACAATATATAGAGAGGCAGCAATAAAAAAGGCCAAAGATATTTTAATTAAAAACAGCTAACCAATAAATCTCACTAACTCGATTTTCACGTGGTAAAAGTTAAATAATAATCCCGAACCCATACAAACCAATAAAAAACATGAAAAATACTTACCCGTGCCATATATACAGGGTGAGTCAACGATTGGATGAAGTAGGTTTGTGCCTTTTCGGTGAAATTAACAAAAAAACTATATTTATTATTTGATACAGTTTATTTTTACGCAGATTTTAAAATATTTAGGACTCTACAGGGTGAGCCAAAAAACTAGGACAGCATAAAGTTGTATTTTTTTAAATAGAACACCCTATATACGAATCGTATTTTCGATTTAGCTTATAATTTTAAATCTTTTTTATTAAGGGTTTACTATAACAAAACTTTATAGTTTCTGAGATAATTAAGTTTAAAGAAGAAAAGTCACATTTTCAAGCATCAATTCAATCCTAAATAACGTTTTCAATTTTGTGACAAATATATTCAAATTTGGAATTTAGGAAGGCCAAGGACAAGTTAACATAATTTTTACCTAATATTTGCAATAAAAGCTACAGGGTGTTGAACACAACGGCTCAAATTTGAACAAGTTTAAATGAATAAATATCTTTTTTTTAAATGGTACACCCTGTATATTTTCATGTTATTTAATAGAGTAATAAAAACCCTAAAAGTTTTGTTCAATATATCCTATACCTATTTATAATAGTTTTTGAGATATTTCAGTTTTTCTTATTTTCCATACTTTTTTACAGTCTTCATTATCATAGTAGCCATGGCAAAAACAATGTAAAAGAACATTTTTCTGTGTGTCAAATTTATAACCGCAATCGCTTCTTTGGTTTTTATGTAGTGTAGTTTTTTTTTTTTTTTGCATTCATCTTATATTGTAAAATGAATTTTCCAAAGAATGAGTTAATAGATATGATTTATACAATAGGAGAGGCTCAAAAAAATGGCCTTCTCGCTCAAAGAATTTACAAAATGAAGTATCCTGATCGACGCCAGCCTAATACCCATACTTTTCAAAACTTAATGCAAAGATTTGATTCTTCTGGTACTGTTCATTATCCAAAACGTAAAGTGCTCAACAAACCAGTAACTAATGAAGAAAAAGAACTACAAGTATTGTTAAATGTTCAGGAAAATCCTTATATTGGTAGCCGTCAGTTAGCAGCATTATGTGAAACATCACAGTCCACCGCTAATCGTACTACCAAGAAATATAGGTATCATCCATATCACATGGAATTACACCAAGAATTGCATGGACAGGATTTTGAAAGTCGTGTAAATGCGGAGATTCAATTAAATCCAAATTTATTATGCAAGGTAATGTTTAGTGATGAAGCTACTTTTAGAAGTAACGGTGCCGTAAATAGACGCAACATGCATTATTATGCCACCGAAAATCCATTTTGGATTAGAGAGGTGCAACATCAAAACCACTTGTCATTATATGTTTGGTGTGGTATTCATCATAATCGAATTATTGGACCCCACTTTTTTAATGAACCACTAAATGGTCATAGTTACCTGAACTTTCTACAAGAAGAACTACCCCAACTGCTTCAAGGTCTCGATAGGGATGAGCTCGACAGTATCTGGTTCCAGCACGATAGTGCGCCTCCGCATTACCATCGTGAAGTTCGTGCGTTTTTGGACCAACGATATCCGCAAAAATGGATTAGACGTGGGGGTTTCATTGAGTGGCCACCAAGGTCTTGCGACATCACCCCATTAGATTTCTTCCTATGGGGTTATATTAAAAATAAGGTGTATGTTAATCCACCAACAACAGTGGAAGGTATGCGAAACAGGATTAGGGATACCTGTAGAACAATAACGCCACTAATTTTGTCCAGGGTCCGAGAAAATCTGCAAAAAAAACTAAATTTGTGCATTGCACAAGAGGGTCGTTTATTTGAACACTTATTAAAAAGAAATAATTAATCTCAGTATTTAATAGGTATTTTTTTGTTCAATTTGGTATAAAAGTAAATATGTATTTGCCTTGTCGTTATTGTTGTGTTAATTTTTTTCACATTATGTTTAATTAAACTATTGCCGTTGTAATATAACGAATAATGTATTTCATCATATTTAACCACATTCTGTTTGTTTCTGTAGTTTCTTTTTATTATTTTACATGTCTACTATGATAATGAAGACTATTTTTGTAAAAAAGTATGTAAAATAAGAAAAACCGAAATATCTCAAAAACTATTATAAATAGGTATAGGATATATTGAACAAAACTTTTAGGGTTTTTATTACTCTATTAAATAGCATGAAAATATACAGGGTGTACCGTTTAAAAAAAAATATTTATTCATTTAAACTTGTTCAAATTTGAGCCGATGTGTTCAACACCCTGTAGCTTTTATTGCAAATATTAGGTAAAAATTATGTTAACTTGTCCTTGGCCTTGCTAAATTCCAAATTTGAATATATTTGTCACGAAATTGAAAACGTTATTTAGGATTGAATTGATGCTTGAAAATGTAACTTTTTTTCTCTAAACTTAATTATCTCAGAAACTATAAAGTTTTGTTATAGTAAACCCTTAATAAAAAAGATTTAAAATTATAAGCTAAATCGAAAATATGATTCGTATATAGGGTGTTCTATTAAAAAAATACAACTTTATGCTGTCCTAGTTTTTTGGCTCACCCTGTAGAGTCCTAAATATTTTTAAAATCTGCGTAAAAATAAACTGTATCAAACAGTAAATATAGTTTCTTTGTTAATTTCACCGAAAAGGCACAAATCTACTTCATCCAATCGTTGACTCACCCTGTACAAGGTTTGTCCGAAAAACTATAGAAGCTCTTTCAAAAAACAAAATATGTCTATGTGTCACCAAGGCTATAATCTCCTTAAATAGAATTTTAGTTCACTAAAGAACAAAATTCACAAAAACACACTATTTACGAAATTCCATGCAATGAATGCCCCGAAGTCTACATAGGACAATCAGCCTTAAGCAACCACGAATCGGCATACTCACATAAATTTAGTTTTCAAGAAACAAAGAAACTTAAAATCGAATCAAACCAACGTAATCGTGAAACTTTAGAAATGATTTACGAAAAGAAAAACTGAAATTCTATAAATGGCGAAGCGGATATAAAGGTCTTTAGTAAAATCTACCACAATGTCTTCCTTAATTAATATTTTAATAACAAACCTAACAAATTAACTAAAAAGCCCCATCTTATTATTTATAATTAATAGAAAATTACTAAAAACATTTAAAAAAATAATACATACACTGGAAGTGAAATGCAGATAACGATATAGAAGATAAACATCTAGTCAGAATTCAACTACCGAGGATGGTGGTATTTTAAAATATTAATTTTTATGCAACTAAATTATGCACTTATTTTAATAATATTTTGTGTTTAAAAAAAAATTAAGGTGTAGATGTATCTAAGTGTAGTTTTAAGAAAATATATGACGAAAAATGGTGAGTTGAAGAAAAAAAAATATCTGTTTTTTATTATTAATCAATGATAATATGCAAAATGTAGTTCATTTTGCATATAATAATAAACAATGAATGCAACGAAAAAATAGGAAACAAAACGATATTTGTATTGTTGCAGATAAATGATGAAGGTCATAAAATGGCCGGAACATTTTAGAAATATATTTTAATGATATAATGAAAATGTTTTGTTGTACCTAGTGGAAAAATTAAAAACCGTGACGTCACATGGACCTTCAATAAAATAATTGTTTATCGTGGGTTTATGGTCCATTAAAAATGGGATCAAAGTGTAATAGTGGGGTTGTATTTTCTATATTTTACATTTTTGAAAGATTAACGTTTCAGAAATTTATTTATCGTTCGTTAGGTCAGATATATATATATATATATATATATATATATATATATATATATATATATATATATATATATATATATATTAGCCTAGATGAACGATGGTGACATAATCGCAAATAGATGTATTTTTTCGCAGAGAATAAATTGTCTACCTCCTTTCTTTAATCCAAAAAATATGTACTTAATGTTTTGATCTCCAAGATTTTATCAAAGAGAAATTAAAGTAATATATTTATAAAAAAATATATCCCTTAAATATTATGAAGGAAGTCGATGTGCATCTTTAAGATTCTTAGAAATACTTTTAGTCTCCGAGCCGGGACTGTAGTCACCGGAGTCAAACTTTGAAAAGGTACAAGAAATACATAATCGAGCGCAGCGGGTGTAGACCCCCTTGTCAGTACGAGCATGCAGACAACATCATTATTGAAACAACCGAGGAATAAAGATATAGTTAAATTATTATGGTTAAACTAACGACATTTATAGCTTGAAAATTGTCAAGTCATGCCGCCGAACGGACCTCTAAGTCAGACATAAATTTAAGTCAACATATAATCTATAAATGTTTCTAATACAATCTGTTACAATGTGCTCTTCTTTTTACTACTACTACTAAATTTGTACGTTGAATGAATCATGGCTATTATAAAGGTTGTTCGGAATAAAATTCTCTGTTCCTCTACTTCGGAAACAGCTATCCCAAGGCAAAGTTGCAATTATGAAGTTCTGTTCATTTTGGGCAAAAAATAATATGTAAGAGTTTTTTCTGAATAACCCTGTATAAAAAGTGAATCGCAGCCATATAATACGTAAATCCTATTTCTATTGACGTTGTTAGACAAAATTGTAAATATTATGTCAGATTAATCAGTTTCAGAAATAATATCGCCTTTGAAAATAAAAACAGAAAATATTAACCCCCTAATTCACTAACATCTTTTAACTTTAAAACCGGTCTAGATTGACAGTAGAGAATTTAAATTGACAAGGGTAGCAATACGTCAAGCAAGTTTTGAACTTTTAAAATACAATTAAAATAATATCATAAGAAAAACAAAACTGGTCATCTAGAAAATCTAATTTCCAAGGCAACAAGATCGAGTCTAAGTCTTAAATCTCCTTAGTGAATGTGGCTATAAATGTTTTCGCTGCACACCGTATTTTATTTCTCGAGGAATCAAAAAAATTTAATTTTATTGTAACTATAATTTTGTAACACACTTTACTCAATTGTTTATTCAAATAGTATATTTATTTTTAGAATTCCATTTTTTTTATTAGGGCCATAATCATGATCTGCAAAAAAAAAACTGAAAAATAAAGGATATTTTTTGTATGTAATTTATTTACCACTAAAATGAAGCTCAATATAAATTTGGACACAAATAAAAAAAAAGTATATTTTTTATCTAAAGTACAGCGTTTCTAGGGTGTACTGGAGTGTTACGGTTTTTATTTTAGTGTCCTATTTTTTAACGAAATGCAAGATTCCGGTGTCAAATTTGTCATGGCTCTCTTGGTTTTTAAATCTACAGGATGATTTTCAAAATCTTCGTTTTTTAGGCACATCTCGTATTTCAGTTATGCGTTAATTTGTCAAAAAAGTAAAAACTGATTTTTATAGAGTATTTTACGTAGAGTTCAGTGGCGCAGTCAGCTTTTTTTCTAGAAAGTTTAGTTTTGAGATATTAACCAAACTTATGATTTTTTAAATAGGACACCCTATATATTATTTTAGATATTAATTAAGTATAATTTAAGCTTTCAAAAATATATAATGTATTTATTTTTTAAAAATTCAATATTTTTAATAATTTACTTTATTTTAACAGTAGGCCATGGCCAATTCATAAGAAACAAAAGGCAGATGTGCAAAATTACAGTTTTGTCAGATTGTTATTATTTATGAAATATTTTTGTTACGTAGTTGTTGTTACTTTTGCATTTGCAATGGCCGTTTATGATAATTATCAAAAGTATGATATGTTAGTATGTTTTATACAAAGCATTGAAAGTTCTCAAGAAGCTTCTGAATTATATTTCTATAGGTAATGAATTTAAAGCGTTACCATTAGGATAACTTCTCATATCTGGCAATCGTTTTTGTTCATGTTAGGTATCCAGAAAGAAGGCAACCCTTTCCAAACATATTTGTTCGTTTAAAAAGAAATCTAGTCGAAAACGGATCTTTTATTCAGCCGCGTCCTGAAACATACATCAAAAAAGACAGGGAGAGAAAAGAAACAAATGTGTTATTTTACGCAGCAGCAACAACTTCATCATTCCGTAAAAAAAATAGAGGAAGAAGTTGGTGAAGCAAAATCTGACGATGAAAGAATTTTGAAAAAGTATAAATACCATCCATATAAATTTAAAAGAGGGCAACATTTACACCCCGAAGATGATGATATATATATATATATATATATATATATATATATATATATATATATATATATATATATATATATTATCGAATGTACCTTTTAAAGACTCATCGAATGGTATAAGAGTGTTCTTTAGCTAAGTCTTCGCGTTTTCACAGAATACGGCAAATAATCGTTTTCTACACCATTTTGTGTTTTTTGAATAGTTGTTCTAACGTATCTAGTTGCTTATGGCATTTGGAAATGACAGGTAATTTACAACTATAAGAATAGTAATCAGGAATATCTTTACATATGTTCAGAAACTCGAAATGCGATTTATTTATAGTCGTCCAGTAGGCTATAACAGCAATAATGGTAATAACATATTGACGATAGCACAAAACAGAAGCAAAATATTTATAGTAGATGTTCGAAATGTCGACCATTCATTTCCAGACACTTACATATTCTTTTTTTTTAAACCACTGCTAACTCTGGACAACATTTGCGGGGTTACAGTTTGAAAAGCATCTCTCATATCTTGTGGTGTTGCCGGGGCAGCATTGAAGACAATTCCTTTTATGTATCCCCATAAAAAGAATTCTGGTGGAGTTAAGTCCGGAAATCTAGGATGCCAATTTTGAAATCCGTCTATCCCAATCCATCTGTTTCGAAAATTGACATTTAAAAATTGCCGAACCTCGAGATGATAATAAGGCGGAGCTCTATCTAGTTGAAGTCATATAGTTGTTCTAATATTTAAAAGGACATCTTCTAATAACATTGGAAGTTAGTGTAAAAGAAAATCGCGAAACATCAAACCATTTAAAGGTTCTTCAAAAAAGTAGGGTCTAATTAAGTATGGAGCCAGTATTTCTCCCCCACATATTAATTGACCACCTATTCTGGTTTCTTATAACTCATGTATTCATGCGGATTTGAATCAGAATAGTAATGGAAGGTATGTTTATTCACGAAACCATTGTTATGAAAAGTACATTCATCACTAAATAATACATCAAAAAAGTGTTCATTTTCTGTCACTTTATCTAACACCCACAAGCAGAACTCAGTTCGGTTGTCAAAATTGTTTCCGTGAAGCTCTTGACAAAGCTGGATTTTATAAGGATGAAATCTATATTTGTTAAGAATCCTTGAAACACTTGCTTGGCTAATGTTAGTATTTTCAGATATATGATTCTGACTAATATTAGGATGTTCGATCACTGAACCAAGTACAGTAAAAACAATTTCTTCTTCCTCAGTAACAGGTTTTGTTATAACAGGTTTTTTATAACTGACACTTTCACTTTCCCGAAACTGGTTTAATAGTCTCACAAAAATGGATGGTTTAGGATGGTTTCTTTAAGGAAACCTTTAAGCATAGATTCGAGAAGCCAACAAATACTTTTGATGACATTCTCCAAGGATAAAAACATTTCAATACTCTCTTCCTTTGGATAAATCTTCGTTTTGACAAAACAATAACACAACAATATTCAAATAATTCAATTCAAAAAATGAAGTTTCATAGTTTCAAAAAATAATACCGCTATTATTGCTACAGGCTTTGCAGACTAAACTGACAGATTAAATTAATTATCTGACGTTTCTAAATGCCATAGGCAACTAGATACATTAGAACATTTATTCAAAAAATACAAAATAGTACAGAAAACGATTATTTGGCGTATTGTATGAAAACGCGAAGACTTAGCCTGAAACCATTCGATAATTATTTAAAAGGTACATTTTCTGGTAAGTTAAAAAGTATAGCGTTCTATTTAATTAATCAAGTTATAGTTATTTAAAGTTCTTATTTGATTAGTTTTAATTTTTGGAACCCTGTATAATATAGCAAGTTTATTATAATTGGGATATAAAACATGATTTATTGTTACACTTCATTGTAAATTTCGAGTACATAACTGAAATACTTCTTAAGTATTTGAAACATGAAAATTAGATTAGATTTTGTCAAAATTCAAATTATTTAAAAACCCTTAAGGTTCAGGTACTATAAACCTTATTAAAATAGGCACTTATTTTGATCGCAAAATCCAAAAATGCAATAATATATAGGGGGTTCCATTAAAAAAACAACTTTGATATTTTCAGAGCTTTTGGGACCCCCTGTATAGTATGAAAATGATTTTAAAAGATAACTATAATAGACCACCATATATCCCAAAACTAAAACTTTTTGAAAGTCATGTATTTTGGCTGCAATATTCCCTGCCATACAGGGTGAATAACCCTGTATATATATATATATATATATATATATATATATATATATATATATATATATATATATATATATATATAATAAAAAGTATTTAAAGTATTAATGCAACGATCACAGAACGCTATAATGGATAATGTGGGTAGACTTCCACTTCTCTTCATACACGGCGGCGCGTACGTTATAACTGATGAAACGCTATTTGTTTACAGCGTTAAAAAGCAATAAAAACATTACATTTTCGTTTTGCGATTAGTTCCAGTTCTTGACTTGAAATATCAATTGCTAGGCGCAAAATTAGAAAATATTTATTCAATCAAATTTCAAATCAAATAACTTCATAAAGAACCATGATTATCAAATAAATTCATGTTGAAAAGTGACAAAAATGACATTTTTCAAATGTTTAACGATTTTTAACTCAAAAACTATAGATCAGGCGGAAAAATCCCAAGAGACAGTTTTTGCTTAAAATCAGTCAAAAAAGGGCAAAAATATTTATATTTTACCATAACACAATTTTTTTTAATATTAAAAATTTTTTTGTTTATAACAAATTACCTGATTATTTTTCGGGATTCCACCCTCAGTATTCATAAACAGGTGGTTAAAATACATACAAAAAGTTTTGGTGGAGCCATGTCTCTTCACGGGCTATGAAAACCCATGTGCTCCCCTACTATATGCGCCTTGGGAGCTACCAAAAACTTGACATATAAAACTGGACTGCTCATGCATAATACCTCCCTTATAATAAAAATGACCCCACCATGCTCCGTGCCATTACGTGCAAATAATTGATTTGGCAACAATGAATTCCCTAAGTTTTTATTACATTGGTGAAAGTGTATTTTTGACATTGACTGAATCCTTTTCATTTTGACAATAATTTACTTTTGATTTTACTGTATTATGCATTTTGTTACATTTTATATAACGTTTTACTGAAAATTTCAAACAAAAAAGGTGAATTTTAAGTTTTTTTTTTTGGTATTTTAAAAAATGCGATTCTTCATTGTAAGAAGTGCTAATACCTCATCTGGTAAATTGGAATTTATTTAATTGGTAAGTTATAAAGCATTCAATAATAATTATTTAAAATTTTACCTTAGAATCAAATTGTAAATCTAAGGGTAACAAGTTTAATCTTCTGGATATGATGTATGATCATTTTTAAGTGTTATATTTTAGTTTTCTAATACAAAAGAAAATTCAAATTCAAGGGCTGAAACAAATTGATCATGATCATAATTCTTTTATACACCGGATGAGTAACTCTATTTAGAGCATTTTTCTGGAAATAGTTTCATACAAGAAGATGATCAAAAAATTTGTGGTGTGCATCTTACAAATAAACTGCCTGAAAAAAGCTGTGAAACACTGTTTGATGTAAACATCTTGAAGCAACTAAATTTGGACTTAATAACATATTTTGGCTTTACAAAAAAGAGTTCTAAATTAGGCGTGCATTAACCAACAACAATATTGTTGTGCCATGAAGTTAATATTCCACTGACATATAAATCTAAACATCGAAACGGGTATGCTGTTAAAATTTAAAATTATTATACGTTTAAAAACCAAAATAGAAATAAATGATTGCAAATAATATGAAATTTTTCAATATTATTAAGCATGTTTCGAAATTACATAAATTTTACTTTTATGTATTTGTTTTGTCTAAAAACAAAATAATAACCTTTTGTTTGAATATGTTATAAATTTAAAATAAATTTTTATTTAATTACTTATTATTTAAAAAAAAATAAAACAAAAATTCTTGATTTTAGCCAAATTTGTGTCGTGAAAATTCTTTGTCAAAGTAGTGAGAAGCTGTGATTGATTACCATTTCAAAAATTCAACTCTAGGAAAGGTCAATTCCTGATCCTCAAACAGAAAGTTTGACCTAGGGTAAAAATTAAAAGTTGCTAGTAAATCTTTATGTATAGATTTAGATTAAAAATGATCGTATTAATGTAAGAATCCCACACTTGTATTTACAATCTTTTTTATATTTAAAGTGCCTTAATAAATATTTTTTTGTTTAAAATTAAATATAGACTGCTTTAACACTATCCACTTTGGAGTTTAATTTTTTTTTTATAAAAATGGTTTAGTACATAAGCTCCGTTATTACAAAGGGAATGTCAAAATAATTATTATGAATGTTGCTAACCCTATATAAATGCCCAACATATCAGTTCCCTAAAATTATCAAGGAGAAAATAATTTTAACAAATACCTAATCGAGGCTATTTATAAATGAAGAAACTATATTACTTTGCGATAAATTCTATGGACATTTCGAGACCTTACATTAAACAATAAACTGTATTAATTCATGATATAAAATTTTTTAAAATAAATGCCTTAATACTTTTTTTCGTTAAGTTCTTATCCTTTACGTCCGAAGAAGGATGTAGATTATACTAATGTTATTTACAAAAATACGCACTGATTTCCACAATCTTTTCCAAAATAAATATTTAAAAAGAAAATTAGTCTCGATTTGTCTTTAGCGCATATTTCACATTTTAGCTATTTTGCTAAATAACAGTTTTATTGTAAAAAATAAAATATGTAAACAGTCATAGAAAAAGCATTTTCATTTATTTATAAGAACTGACATTTCATGCTTATTATCTAAAAATAATAAAATTGCTACATATTTACGCTGTTCCAAAATCAGCTTTAAAGGAAGTGCTTTGAACAGAAAAATTATAATTTTGAGGAAACTAAAAACAGAAATTCAAGTTAAATATTGTTTTACAGAAACAATTATCCCGGTCTTTTTTATTAAATATACTCAATTAACTTGTCAAGTAAATCAAGGGAGAGCGATTTATCGTTTTGGATATACTATAGAAAGAGATAGTTATTGTCTAAACCTGTTAGTTAGAATAATAAATTTGACATTCATACACGACACGTTCACGCCAATATAAGAAACTAGCAGGGAATTCAATGTTGTCATACAAATTATTGCACCTAATGACGACCAATAAGGAGGGGTCAAAAAATTATTTTCATGAGCAGTCCAGTTTTATATGTCATGTTCGTGGGAGCAACACCGCTTTTTTCAGTACATTTAAATTTTTCCATTTGCCTTCTGTCTTGCAATGATAAATAACTTAATGGTTTAACACAGCCGTAGCTAGTTCCTTTGGTCGATAGATATAAAAAAGTCGAAAATACATCTTTACATACCCCAAATAAAGAAAAATTAACAAATTAAGCTCGTTCCATTCAACAAATTTAATTATACATTCGTTGTTATGTAAATTTTATGAATATAAAAGATGATAAATTCTATCTACGGTCCTTTTAATATGTTCGTAATCTTTGAATTACAGAGGACATTCTTAATTTCGAATACCTCGTATTTTAAAGTTGACGGTATTTTAAGAATTATTAAAGAGATTTGGACGCCAAGGTGTGTCTTAGACTTACCAAGTTATAAATTGAGTTATTTAATTAATGACAAATTTTTTTAATGGTAATAAAATGTTTACATTTTAGATAGAGAATAACAATTTTATAAGGATATAAATCGTTAAATTGATTTGGATATTGGGTAAAAAGGAGATAACATGAAATTTTAAATTTAATAATAACGCTTACTTCGCAGGTAAATTATTACTCTTTTCGAAAATTGTGTAAGTTACTTACTTACTTCATCTATTGCTTCTTGATATTGTGTCGGCAAGAAAGTATTTTTGGTTGTGACACATACACCAGCACAGGCGTGGATCCAAGGGGGGGGGGCGGTGGGGGCGATCGCCCCCTCCAAGAGCTTTGAGTTCAAGAAAATAGACCCGATTTGCCCTCTTATACTATAGTTTATTCAAGAACTAGAGAGAGTAATAAATCATTTTTTACCCTTTTTTTTCTTCGCAAAATACCTGTGTTCCTTAGACCGGTGTCTTTGGAAAAATCTGCTAGACATAAATATTTTTCATAGAAATGGTTTAAAAATTTTATAATCAAAAATACCGGTCTATAATAATGGACCATTTGGATTGAATAACAATACATATTTGGATGTGTGAAGTGTTAAAAAGGATTTTAATCCTTGTCGTAGGCGTCGTAAAGAGGTTTATTTTATCACTAAGTATTTATTGCATAGAATATTATTTCGGTTCAGAATAAAACGTAGCCTTTTCTCTCAGAAAATACTAAGTTATAATTTAAATACTTAAAAAATACCCATTGTCAAAAATACAAGAAGTTAAGTATGTATAAAAAAATAAATTCGTCCATATAATGTGAAAATCTTTTTGGGCAATCGGTCATTTTATTATTAATTAAAAACATTTTTAGGACATTTGACGTTTCAGTTTATTTATTTCTTAAAACATCTACAGAATTACAATTAAACACTAAAAAGGGATTCAAATGTAATTCATTTTTATATGTTAAAAATATTTAAATAATAAATTGTTTAAGCTGGTTAACATTACGTATCTAATTCGTAATCCAAGTCAGTGAAGCTATCTTCGCCCAAATTAATATAATTTTCCGCAGTAACTTTATTCCAGAAATTCTGTTAAACTACTAATTTTGTAAGTTGTGTTATTTCTAACAACTCTACCTTTTACTTGAGAGAGATATTTCCTTCTCCAACGGACATTTTCCAGACGATCTATAAGAACAGATTTCCTATCTAGTTTTTCCCAGCAAAAATTAAGTTCTCTAAGCAATCCAGAGCTCATTTCTTTTAATTTCAGGTAAATCCCGATCTTCATTGATTTTAGTTAGAATTTTGCCGACGATTGGATGTGCTTCTCATAATAAGATATATGTACAAATTCTTTTATTGCAGTTTACATCTCTTCTTCCAACGAGGTTTTTCGTCTGCCTGTGATCGAATGTGATTTGGGAGTATTAACAATTCCAGTAGTTTTTTTCTCCTTCAGTATTCGGTACATAGTAGATTTTCCAACTCCTGCCATGTTGGAACATATTTCAACAGAACTTTTAACATTATTGTCTAGATATTGATATTTTAAGGCATCTTAAACATTCATCGTAATAAGTTTTTCGTTGAGGAAAAAAATGCCCTGGTTTAACGATTTTGGAATAAATGTAGATGTGGAAGCCATATCTTTTGGGTATCTCACTAATCTCATATAATATATAAAAACAAGCACAAGCAAGATAAATCACTAAAGACACACTGTAAGGTGTACTTTGTTCACTGACAAAAATTAAATTAAACTATCAGAAACTCTATTGTTGCAGTAAATTTATAAAACCTTATGATTAGAATCACGTCAGTTCTCAGTTACCTGCGGCATTGGAGCAGATAAATTGGAGGTTTCTGTAACAGTTTTATTACTCTCCCTAGTTCTTGAATAGAGTATAGCATGTGTATGCTTGCGATCGCCTCTCTCCTTCCCAAGAGCTTTGAGTTCAGGAAAATAGAACCGATTCTGCCTTTTATATTAAGAATGTGTATGGTGCTAGCACTCCCCTCCCGTTGACAAGTTGTTTTTCTTGCGATAGCCACTCTTCCCAAAAGCTTTGAGTTCAGGAAAATAGACACGATTCTGCCTCTTATACTAGAAATGTGTATGCAGCCCGCATCCTCCCCCCTGTCGAGAACTTGTTTTTTTTTCTTGTGATCGCCCTCCTCTCCAAGAATTTCAAATTCAGAAAAATAAACCCGACCCTGCCTTTTACACTAGAAATGGGAATGTTGATGTCTCTCTCTCCCCCCCCCCCCCCCCGTAGAGAACTTGCATTCGCTTGCCATACTGTACTTTTGTGATATCACCGTCCCCCCCCCCCCAAAGAGAGAGGCTGGATCCGCCCCTGCACCAGCACGCGAACTCCGTAGTATAGAAAAGAAATTTCTTTGATATTTCTTTCTATTAGGGAAAATGATTCAAAACTTACTCTATAAGCACATTCGGCAACTGTCGGGTATGTCCGCACAAGCAATCGTGCTATAGAAATAGAAACAGTCTTTGGCTTGTTGCTGTTCTTCTGTCTCTCTCAAAGCAATTTAAATACTTCATAAATTTGTCTAATTTTTTTCCTAATTTACGGTGTTTGAATTTGAGGTTATGTTGAATGTGAGATATATTTGTTGCTAAGAATGAAATGAAGTTCATAAATGTGTTTTTATATTTTATTTAGCTAAAAGTATAGATTTATACGTTATATAAAAAATATCAAAATAGCAATAATTATTAGAGCTGAATTAAGAAAAAATAAATAAATATATACATATTATACATCCGATTCAAAAAGTCTGTAACTCCGTTTTACAGAGCTGCACAAACTTCTGACACGGTTCAGCTAAATGTCTGTTGAGCCCACAAAATATCCCTCTACTCTTCAATATTTTATACAAAATACATAAATATCGGATCAATATTTTCTAATAGGTAATTTATTGAAAAAAACGTCTAGAGTTAAATACTTTAAAATATAATATTGGATATTTCACGATAAAAATTTTTGCTCAATTAACCTAAAAAATTACAAAGTAAATATGTTTAGTATTTTTTTCTTTTAATTATAAAGTCCTTAGAAAAGATAAATGTTTTTAGAGATGGTAGTTTGTAGTTATTTCTATGCGAACTAGCCCGAAATTTTAAGGAAAATATCCTGGAGAGTAGGTTCCGTTGATTGAACGAAATTTTTTTTCTTCTTTATTTCTTTTCTGTTTCTATTTCTATCTTGTTACGGAGTTCGCGCACAGTACTCAATGGAAATTAGATAAAAAAAGAGCTGTTTTGTTAACAAGAATGTAACATTGTTTTTTTGCTGGAATGTGTTTATTTCAGCATCCTACAAAACATATCTCGATGGTAACTCTGAAAGACCTGTGCAAAAAAACGGCGGACCAAAAATGGTCATGATTTTTTGAGTTTATCTTGAAAAGTAAAAGTTATATGGAAAAATGTTTCAAACAAAAGTTGTAGAGAATTAAAAAACCTATCGATTTATATAAGTTATAGGTGGCGCCACTAGTTATCGAGATAAATTTTTTTTCGACAAAATTTACGGTTTTTGTTTTTTTTTAATACATTTATTAACAAATTACCGTTTTAAAATTAAACGTAAATATAGGTATTATCATTCTAAAGAAGTGTGTCAAACCCGGAATCTGTGAGTTTTTTATTTTCTGAGAAATTCGATGTCAAAGTTGAAAATTCAACCTTAATTTTTCGCTTTCCTAATTAAGATACAATGCTCAATTTTAATGAAAATTGCTTGTATTATTTTATATTTTGAGGATCTATTAAAAGAATTTTTTTCAATCGTGAGCCGAGAAATTTTGCAAAAGCCAATTTTTGCAACAAGAAAATTGCGATAACTTTTCACCGGATGGAGATAAAATTTTTTAATGCGTGTATTGGATTTAGTAGTTAAGTATCATTTCCGATCTAAAAAAAAAAATAATTTTGGATGAAAAAAAAACTTTTTTTTTCAAAAATTCATAATGGCGTGACAAATGAATATTAAGTTTTCAAATTTGCAGAAGATGCTTTTTAATATTTGTGCTTTACCTGTGAATTTTTTGGATCCATGAAATACATTTCCATACGATCTGTGAACCTTCGAAAATTTGGCCGAATTTAATCGAAAATAGCTGCTGCAGGTCGCTGTCGGCGGGTTTCCATAGTTCAGGCGCATTATTTATTGGCGCTTCAAGAAAACTTATGCATCACAAGTAATATATATAATATTGATGTTGTTTTATTAATTTATATGATAGTAACAATTTGTTTAGTCATATTTATTAATAATTTTTTTATTAATAAAATTTTTACAAAAAATTATGAGAAAATAATACAAATATCCAATTATATATTACATATTCTATTGTTTTATTCCTTTATATTATTATTATCTAACAGTTCATTAACAAAATTTTTACAAAAAAATATAAAGAAAATAATACAAATATCCAATTATATATTACACATTCTACTGTTTTATTCCTTTATATTATTATTATCTAACAGTTTATTAACAAAATTTTTACAAAAAAATATAGAGAAAACCATATTCATATTCAATTATATATTACATATTATACTGTTTATTTCCTTTATATTATTATTACCTAATAGTTTATTAACAAATATTTTTAAGAAAATTTCTATAAGCAAATCATATAAATATTTAATAATACGTTAATAGTTTATTAACAAAACTATGCTCTTTAATTTTATAAGTTTGTATTACGACAAATTAGTATCATTGATCGCTAATTATTTTCGTATTTTCGGCGCGCTAAAAGCACATGTATAAACCGGATGTATAATGACTGTGATGACTGTGGTTGTTCTGCGCAGCATCCATTTTGGAGCAATTCGGAGTTGTGACATTCTCTCTTTTACGTAGCTAAACGTAATCAGCAGTTATTTTTTTATTTATTATAGAAAAACAAGTATTGTGTTATTTGACGTATTTGTGAAGATAGTTTTAATGTTCTAAAATAAAATAATAATAGTAATATAAAGGAAAAAAAAACAGTAGAATATGTAATATATAATTGAATATTTATATGATTTTCTCTATAATTCTTTGTAAAAATTTTGTTAATAAACAAATTAATAATTAATATGACTAAACAAATTGTTACTATCATATGAATTAATAAAACAACATCAATATCAATAAGTTTCCTTGAAACGCCAATGAATAATGCGCCTGAACTATGGCAACCCGCCGATAGCGGCCTGCAGCAGCTATTTTCGCTTAGATTCGGCTCAATTTTCGAAGGTTCACAGATCGTATGGAAATGTATTCCTTGAATCCAAAAAATTCACAGGTAAAATACAAGTATTAAAAAGCATCTTTTTCAAATTTGAGCCCTTAATATTCATTTGCAACGCCATTATGAATTTTTGAAAAAAAAACCGTTTTTTTCATCCAAATTTTTTTTTTTAATTGGAAACGATACATCTAAATCCAATGCATGCATCTCCATCAGGTGAAAAGTTATCGGAATTTTTTGTGCAAAAACTGGTTTTTTCAAAATTTCTCGGCTCACGATTGAAAACATTTTTTTTAATAGATCTTTAAAATATAAAACAATACTTTTTTAGAGTAATAATACCTATATTTATGTTAAATTTTAAATCGGTAATTTCTTAGTATATGTCTTTTTTAAAAAAAAACCAAAACCCTAAATTTTGTCGAAAAAAATATATCTCGATAACTAGTGGCGCCACCTGTAACTTATATTTTACGAATCAATAGGTTTTTTAATTCTCTACAACTTTTGTTTGAAACATTTTTCGAGCATTACTCAAAATACTGAAAAAATTGTTGTGCATTTTTTTCGGAAAACTTTGAGATTAGGGTAAAAATGTCTTCCACAAAAGTAGATCTTTTTATTGCCTACAACTTTCATATTTCACATTTTGCCATTTGATATCAGTTAGTCACATTTAGGTTACTCTAGAAGCAACTCGTGCTCAGTTTTATTTGTAGCTGTTAGTTTAGGGTCGGTTTTAACATGGAGTGCAGAAACGAATATTTTTAGCATATTTTACTTTTTAACCGACTTTTAAAAGAAGGAAGTTCTGAGTTTCACCGCTATGTATTTTTTTTTATGTATTTACCGATTTGAATAAATTTATCTACGTTATGTTCAAGAAGTTGCCGCGGAGATCCCATATCATTTTGGATGAAATTGGTGCAATAAAATCCAAGATGGCGCTGATAATATGACGGACAAAAAAATTAATTTTGTCCAATTTTCTCTAAAATTGGTATGGGGATTTTTTGGGTTTGCACATAATTAATTTAAAATTATTTTTAGAATCTTCAAATATAACGGATTCAATATGGCGGACAAAAAAAATTACTTTCCCGATTTTCTCCAAAATTATTATAGAGGAATTTTAGGGGTCGCGCATAACGAATCTAAAATAATTTTTTAAAAATCAGTATGGTCGATCTCATCATCATCATTATCATCATCACACAGCCTGTAGCGTCCACTGCTGAACATAGGCCTCCCTCAATCGTTTCCAATGTTCCCGATCTTGTGCTGATTGAATCCAGTTTGTTGCGATTCTCCTGATATCATCAGTCCACCGTGTTGGAGGTCTGCCCCTACTTCTAAATGCCTGGAACCTAGGACGTCACTCTATAATGCGTTTAGTCCACCTAGCGTCTTCCATTCTCGCCACATGTCCGGCCCAGTTCCATTTCATATGGGTTATGCTTTCTATAGCATCCTTGATCCCTGTTCTAGTTCTAATAATTACATTTGGAACTTTATCTCTCAGTGTTATTCCCAGCATCGACATCTCCATGGCTCGCTGAGTCACTCTAATTTTTTCGCAACTTTCATTAGTGAGTGTTAAAGTTTCTGCACCGTACGTGACCACAGGGAGCACACACTGTTCATAAACCTTTCTTTTCAAGCAAATCAGTATATTGCTTTTAAATACGTCCTTTCTCAGCTTGCCGAACGCCGCCCATGCTAGTGTTATGCGTCTTTGAATTTCGCAGGTCTGGTTATCTCGGTTTATTCTCAGTTCATGGCCCAAATATTTATAAGATGTTACATACTCGATGTCAGATTCGTTTAGGGATATGTTGCTACTTGAAACTAAGTTTGTCATACATTGAGTTTTTGTACGGTTAATTTTTAGACCTACCACATCTGACGCTGCACTTAGTGTCCTTAGTAACTCTTGGGCTTCTTCAAGGTTGTCAGAAATCAACACGATATCGTCAGCAAAGCGTAGGTGGTTTCATCGTTCACCATCTATACTGACTCCCATGTTCCCCCAACCTTGATCTCATAGAGCGACCCAAAAAAATAATTTTTTTTTCGATTTTCTCCAAAATTGGAATGGGGGAGTTTTCGAGAGCTCACGAACCGAATTTGAAATTATTTGAAAAAATATAAAATATGGCGCGTCCTATATGGTGGATTAACCATTTTACATGTCTCAATTTTGTCCAAAATCGATGAAGGGGGATTTTTGGATGTACTAATTACGAATTAAAAATCAAAATTTTATAATTTTCGATTTTATTCAAAATTGGTACTGAGTCGTTATTTAAGGTATAAATAGCGGATATAAAATTATTTTAAGAAAATTTAATGTGTCAGATTCAATATGACGGTTTAAAAGTGTTACATTTCCGGATTTTGTCAGAACTGGTTTTTAGGGGATTTTTGTCGGTGTAGGTTCCAATTAAATTAAAAGTTTAAAATAATTTACTTAAACTAACCATTATCGGGCTTGGAACGGCCCTCTTATTTTGGCGTTTACGGTTTCGTCAGTTTTAAGCACATCTGCAGGGTAGCCATGGCTTTTAACATACCGTTCAGCGTTAAAATAACCTGTCATCTCCAAGGTTCTGTACTGAGATTCCGCTGGTGTCGAAGGTTGAGATATATCCGAACTCGAATCTAAATACTGGGCGTACGGATCGTTTTCTTGAAGTTTAAGTCCTGTGAACGCAGCGTATTGGTTTTCTTTATCCAAAGGTCGTAACTCAGGGATAAAAGTGGGTGGTTTGTTGTGAAGGAATGAAGCAAGCAGGGTAGAAATCGTTGGCGAAACATCGTTCTGATTCGCGATTTCGTTTTCGAAGTCGTATGGGACGAGTCTGCGGGGACGAACGTCATGTGGCGCAGGGTCGTCGAAAGATAAAAGAAAATTATTTAACAAATCGTTTGTGTTTTCTGTCGTTGTGAAAAAAGGGGCACCAGCAGGTGGTGCCGGAGAGGACCCACCATAACCTCCTGACCCGGCCGAAGGCCAAGCCGCCTCACCTTTCTTGCTGTTTAAATTAGGCACTTGTTTGTGAGCCATGCTCTTAAATTTTGAAAAGTTTAAAAATTTGTTTTTGTTTGCCAAAAATTAAAAAGGGATAATTTAATACAAAGGACGCGTATGGAAAGTGAGCACGTGTCTTTGTGCAAAAAGATAACAAGGTTTGCTAATTACTTTTGGAAAAAATTAGCTTTGTTCGTTGCAACCAGAAAAAGTTTGATTTGGTTTTTTGTAAGTCAAGTTATCCGAAAAAGTCAATCAATAAAGTTTTTATAAAAAAATTGAACCGACTTCTAAAAGTGCGCTAAAAAGTGAAAAATAACCATAAATTTTTATATGAAATTGAACTTTTTGAAGTCGGCGCCAAACTAATACTTGACAAAATGTGATTTGCATAAACAGATTTAAAATACTTTTTTTGTAGTTGCTTTCTTACCATAATTTGTATATATTAGTAGTTATTTATTTCATTTACAAATAATTTGGCGCCGACTTCAAAAAGTTCAATTTCATATAAAAATTTATGGTTATTTTTAACTTTTTAGCGCACTTTTAGAAGCCGGTTCAATTTTTTTATAAAAATTTTATTTTTCTATTTTTAGTTTTAGAATTCATTATAATATTCATAATTTATTTGAACTAAGAACTAATCGAAATTAGTGTACTTCGCAATGACTCCAAAGTGGTAAAAAAGTACAAATTTTATCCAAAGTTGTAAATCACCCTAAAATGAACCAATAAAAATTCTTTAGTTCTTAGAGTTTTCTAAATGCCAATCAAATTGGGTCAAATGAATATTTAGTCTGTCATAGAAAATCCACTATCTTAAATTTCAAATTAATTTTAGATTGGTAATATAGGCCCCAACACCTTCCAATATCGATATTTAAAGAAAATAAATTAAATTTTTATCCACCATATTAGATACGCCATATTAAATTTTTTAAAAATAATTTTAGATTCGTCATGTGTGACCCCGAAAACTCTCCCGTACCAATTTTGGTGAAAATCGGACAAAATTGATTTTTTCGTCCGCCATATTGAATTTTTTTTAAATTATTTTAGAATCGTCATATGCGACTCCGAAAACTCCCCCATACCAATTTTGGAGAAAATCGGACAAAATTAATTTTTTTGTCGGCCATATTGGATCCGCCAAATTGAATTTTTTAAAAATTATTTTAGATTCGTCATATGCGACCCCGAAAACTCCCCCGTACCAATTTTGGAGAAAATCGGACAAAATTAATTTTTTTTTCGGCCATATTGGATCCGCCATATTGAATTTTTTAAAAATTATTTTAGATTCGTCATATGCGACCCCGAAAATTCCCCCGTACCAATTTTTGGTGAAAATCGAACGAAATTGATTTTTTCGTCCGCCATATTGGATCCGCCATATTGATTTTTTTTTAATAATATCAGATTCGTTATGTGGTACCTCGAAAACTCCCCCATACCAATTTTGGAGAAAATCGGACTAAATTGAATTTTTTTGTCCGCCATATTGGATCCGCCATTTTGAATTTTTGAAAAATAATTTCAGTTTCGTTGGGTACAAGCCCGAAAATTCCTCCATACCAATTTTGGAGACAATCGGACAAAATTAATTTTTTTCGCCGCCATATTGTAAGCGCCATCTTGGATTTTACTGCACCAATTTCATCTAAAAAAAATATGGGACCACCGCAGCAACTTCCTTTACATAACGTAAGAAATTTCATTCAAATCGGTGCCGCCGTTCCGGAGTAATCGGTGTACATACATAAAAAAAAAAAATACATAGTCGACGAATTGAGAACCTCATTCTTTTAGAAGTCGGTTAAAAATCGTAATTTTGTTAGTGATTTTGTATCGGAAAAGAATACGCAAATTTAAAAAAATGTATGCGAAAAGTTACCGATGATTTGTTGTCTTTTCCTCTTCACGGATTTTGTTTTGTGAGAAGGGTTTCGGGAAATGTTTTTGGGGGGATTGATTTTGTTTTATCTCAAGATTTGAAAGAGCCAAAAAGTATTGTTTTCTTGGGTAATTTGGAAGAAAAACAGGCGTGATACGTCCTAGAAAAACGATTTTTTAATAGGATTTTGATCGGTTTTTCTTGGTTCTTTCAGGTTTTATGCCAAGCCCCTAGTTTAAGACTTGGAAATATGGGAAACTCCAAAATTTATAGAAGCGATTTCGCGAGCTTTATGTCGGTGATCCGCTACTGCAACGCCAGTCGCGTATGCAATCTCGAATAGCACCCGACTTTCGAACTGTAGTGTTTGAAGGCCTGGTAGTTCGGAAACTTACCTCAGGTGTTCGTAAGCAGATACTACCTATCCTGATTCACTCTAGTTTATACCTAGGGAATCCTTAGATACCGGATTTAAACCGGAAAGTTGCTTTCGCTTTATGGTTTCTTGAACCTTTGGTTTTTCGCTATCGGGGTGCAAGTGATAGTTATTAAATGCCCAAAGGTTCCGTATATGTGTTGTTTAAGTTTATTGACTCTTCTACGAAGTTCTGGAAGTTCTATGCTGACTTCAGAAAAATCGTCGCGTTTGCGGGGAAGGTCTGCGCTTGAAAATTCAGCAAAACTGCGAGGGAATAGTCCAATTTCCTGAATTCTTTGTTGTCTTGATAGAAATTTCGAACCAAATGCGTTCTGCTGTGAGAACAAGAATTTTTGAGACGAAATTTCACGCTTCTTTTTTCTTTCTTCACAACAGATGACTTCTTTCTTCAAATTGATGGTTTTCTTGCTTCACAACTGTGTTTTTCCAAGTTTTCTTCTTAAAAGCCAAGTCGATACTAAATCTGACTCGTTTTGTCAAGCTTTTTATAGTTTTACCCAACTACGTTAAGTTGGACCAAACTATGCTCGAAATAACCAATCAGCGTGCTTCTAGCATTTTGCTTTCATAGGCCACGCCTCCCAATGCTTTTCTTATGGGAAAATTTCTATGCCAACTTTCAGAGATTTTACTCGTTCTTTTGACGAGATTTTTTCTGAAATCGTTCTGTGCATTATCCCACAGCATTAGAAATATATAATTGTTTTTTATATTTACAATACCATTTAAGTTTCCCTCTCAATCTCGCAGGTTAAACCGATAATAAACCGATCGGGCTTACAAAATAGTCATTTGGCAAATAAGAAGGATCTTCTATGATGGTTTCAAAATCCTGACCCAGGTAATCAACGATCGGGATAATAAAGATTCAGAAGATAAAAATATTTAATCTATAATTTCTCAGTAGCACTTTCTCCTACTGAAATATATCATTATAATACTTAACATATTCTGAATAGAACCTTAATCATTTTATACATGTACCATTCGACAGGTAGAACTTGTTTTATTGTGTGACTAGAGAGATATTTTTGAGATAACATAAAATGAAGCATTCAATTAATTAATTAAATGTACACCTTGATCTATCTTCGTTTTAGATATGGACGATATATTTTAAATAGACTTGCTTAGTTTTTTTTGTGTAATAATATACAGTACGAGCAAAAAGTATGGAACACTCAAAATATTTCTGAAAGGAGCCTTTACACTGTAATGGAACAAATATTAATTATTTTACATCATCCAATGTGAACTATACTCTGTTAAAATGAATAATTAAATTATCATTCTGTGAATAGATATCCCGTGGGAATAGGGTAGTTATATTTTTTTATCACTATCCACGAAAGTCTAAAGGAAAAATAAATCAGTTATCGAGCTTAACTTTTATCATCTTTGTCGTTTTAAATGTTTTCTTAAAAATATATAAATTCAATAAATTTATGACGACATAAAACTAAGAGACCCTTTCTAAGATTTGACTATAAATCTGTCGAAATAATCCTACTCTGATTATGTAAGTAAAACCAGATTTGTGAAGGGTAGTTTTTAACATATGGTATATGAAATACTGTTAAAATGTATTAAAATATTGGACGATTTTCCGATTATTAGGAAACAAAAGAATAATCAAATAAACTCATTATACTGTAATATAGCATTTGATCTATGAAAGGAGGTATGTAGCGTCTGTTTTCCCTGATTGCAAGAAAGAATGCTTTAAATACCAGCAATATGAATCAAAAGGGCACTCAGGTTTTTTCACAGACGTTATATTATCTTATTCCTTTAGTTATAGAAAGAAATAGAATAGTTTTATTAATTGTGTTTATATAAAAATTAGTATTAAGATGCTCAGAGGCAAATTCGGGAATCAAGCATCCGGTATAGAATAGTTAACGCCCTCAGCACGTAACGATCGAAACCTTCGAACTTTAAGGGAAAAAATTGACGTTTACCGGGTTCCATCGGGTAATATGGGTACAAACGGGAAACAGAGGGGTGTAAGATTCGAAGACACTCTTTTAAGGAATAGTAAAAGTCAGTCATAATTTGAATGTCGTTAGAACGGTACCGTGAGTACCAGTGCCGTAGAATAAATACGTCACGGGTACAATCATCGGGAAAGAAGGATATCTTTATTTTGATTTAATTTGGGAAATTAAGGGACTATCGTGTGTTATTTTAGTGGGGTATTTCGCGATTTTCATACGGTTCGATTAAGTAATATAAATAGATGTTTTTTCGCGTTTTATTTCTTTTTTTTTTTGTTTAATATTTTATTAAGCTATTTATACGTGTCTTTTTCAAAATTGGGTTTTACGTTTTTGGTTAAAATAACGGCCGAGAAAAGCAATTATGTTAGTTTATTCGTAATTGTTATAAGTTTTAAGTTTCTCACTGTAAATTGTTCGTTTTTCTATTTATTTTTGTTAAATAGATTTAAGTGTTTTGAGAACCTTGTTTTATTCAATTTAATTAAAACCTTCACGCGAATTAACTTGCGGGCGCGCTGTTGCGAGACCTACAAAACAAAAGATGTCTTCTGACCAACTAATTAGCAGCCTTTCCTGAGTCCTAAAGTTCTGAGTCATGGTTGTGGTAAGCTTTAACAACCGTAGTGTTTGGTACTAAATCTGCACGAGAGAAGTTGAACGACCAGACTTCCGGAGTGTCTTTATTACTGTGAAATTTAATTGTAGGTTATTAAAATAGTTAATAATTAATATGGGGCAAAAAATGATTATAGATAAAATGATTAACTCTATAAACAAATCCTGTAACATCACCGCTCTCATTTTATTTGGCTACTGTATGTTAAAATAAATGTTTCCATACCATATGGTATCAAAAATTACAGACACCAATGAAAAACTGAAAGAAATTCAGAACAGAGCGAAAAATTAAAAAAAAGACAAGGACCAGAGGGATTTCAGTGCAACCACTGAAAAGCGAAGGTAATAAACCCTTAAACAACTTTGCCAATTTTTTTGAGAGATTGTGCTAGAATCTTGGTAAGTTGAAAAATATCCGAATCCACAAAAAAGGTTCTGTAAAGGTATGGACACATTATTAACACGTGTCGTATTAACACGTATTATTAAAACTGTTTGAAATAGACCCAAACACATTACTGTGATGTGTCGTTGGAAGCTGAAAACACGCTTGAAGACGTCATAACGGGTATCTTCAATATATGGTGGGGTCAGAATTTCGTTTGAGCGTCAACATCCGCAAGTGTGGAAAGTTGAATCTTGTGTTTAAACCATCTGGGCTTTCAGAGATGAGAAAAGAATATATATAAACAGTTTATTAATTGCAAATACAATTCTGGTCTTCTATCCATTCGCGTTTCGACCAGTTGCAGTGGCAGTGGTAGTTGCAGTGGCAGTTGCAGTGGCAGTGGCAGTGGCAGTGGCAGTGACAGTGGCAGTAGCAATGGCAGTGGCAATAGCAGTGGCAATAGCAGTGGCAATAGCAGTGGCAATAGCAGTGGCAATAGCAGTGGCAATAGCAGTGGCAATAGCAGTGGCAATAGCAGTGGCAATAGCAGTGGCAATAGCAGTGGCAATAGCAGTGGCAATAGCAGTGGCAATAGCAGTGGCAGTAGCAGTGGCAGAAGCAATGGCAGTGGCAATAGCGGTGGCAATAGCAGTGGAAGTTTTTTTTTTGTAGAGGTGTGGAAATGCTTTTTACGCACTATGTGTGGGACTCGTGTCTCCACTCTAGAGAGCACCCTACCCACTAAAACCACACCCTTTAGGACACTACGGTTTTCCTCTTCGGAACTGCCCTCGAGTATTACTTCAAAGAGGGTGTCTTAGTCATGATGTTCCAATCTTTTTACTATCTTTCTGCCTGTCTAATATCCTTCTCCTTTCTTTTTATGATACTTCTAGCAAGTTGATTTATTGTTTTCCAACCATCCTCATCCTGCAGCATCTTTTCCACGATATTTTGTGCGATTATCTCCCCTATACTACTTTCGGCCGTTATTCTATCCGTTCCCCATCTACTGTGCAGCAGTGGAAGTAGCAGTGACAGTTGCAGTGGCAGTTGCAGTGGCAGTTGCAGTGGCAGTTGCAGTGGCAGTTGCAGTGGCAGTTGCAGTGGCAGTTGCAGTGGCAGTTGCAGTGGCAGTTGCAGTGGCAGTTGCAGTGGCAGTGGAAATGGCAGTTGCAGTTGCAGTTGCAGTTGCAGTGGCAGTTGCAGTGGCAGTTGCAGTGGCAGTTGCAGTGGCAGTTGCAGTGGCAGTTGCAGTGGCAGTTGCAGTGGCAGTTGCAGTGGCAGTTACAGTGGCAGTTGCAGTGGCAGTTGCAGTGGCAGTTGCAGTGGCAGTTGCAGTGGCAGTTGCAGTGGCAGTTGCAGTGGCAGTTGCAGTGGCAGTTGCAGTGGCAGTTGCAGTGGCAGTTGCAGTGGCAGTTGCAGTGGCAGTTGCAGTGGCAGTTGCAGTGGCAGTTGCAGTAGCAGTTGCAGTGGCAGTTGCAGTGGCAGTTGCAGTGGCAGTTGCAGTGGCAGTTGCAGTGGCAGTTGCAGTGGCAGTTGCAGTGGCAGTTGCAGTGGCAGTTGCAGTGGCAGTTGCAGTGGCAGTTGCAGTGGCAGTTGCAGTGGCAGTTGCAGTGGCAGTTGCAGTGGCAGTTGCAGTGGCAGTTGCAGTGACAGTTGCAGTGACAGTTGCAGTGGCAGTTGCAGTGGCAGTAGCAGTGGCAGTTGCAGTGGCAGTTGCAGTAGCAGTTGCAGTGGCAGTTGCAGTGGCAGTGGCAGTTGCAGTGGCAGTTGCAGTGGCAGTTGCAGTGGCAGTTGCAGGGGCAGTTGCAGTGGCAGTGGCAGTTGCAGTGGCAGTTGCAGTAGCAGTTGCAGTGGCAGTTGCAGTGGCAGTGGCAGTTGCAGTGGCAGTTGCAGTGGCAGTGGCAGTGGCAGTTGCAGTGGCAGCGGCAGTGGCAGCGGCAGTGGCAGCGGCAGTGGCAGCGGCAGTTGTAGTGGCAGTGGCAGTTGCAGTGGCAGTTGCAGTGGCAGTTGCAGTGGCAGTTGCAGTGGCAGTTGCAGTGGCAGTTGCAGTAGCAGTTGCAGTGGCAGTTGCAGTGGCGTTGCAGTGGCAGTTGCAGTTTTTTTTTGTAGAGGTGTGGAAATGCTTTTTACGCACTCTGTGTGGGACTCGCGTCTCTAATCTAGAGAGCACCCTACCTACTAAAACCACACCCCTTAGGACACTACGGTTTTCCTCTTCGGAACTGCCCTCGGGTATTACTTCAAAGAGGGTGTCTTAGTCATGATGTTCTAATTTTTTTAACTATCTTTCTGCTAGTCTAATATCCTTCTCCTTTCTTTCCATGATAGTTCTAGCAAGTTGATTTATTGTTTTCCAACCATCCTCGTCCTGCAGCATCTTTTCCATGATATTTTGTGCCGTTATCTCCCCTATACTACTTTCCGCCTTCCTTTTATCCGTTTCCCATCTAATGCACTTAAAAAATGTATGTTCGACAGTGTCTACTTCTCCACAATATATACATTGATCACTCTCCGCCACCTTAAAGCGATGTCTGTATGACTGAAAGCATCCATGACCAGAGATTAGCTGGGTGAGATGATATGTCACATCCCCATGTTTTCTTTTAAACCATGGCTCCATGTTTGGTTTCAGCCTTTGTGTCCATGTTCCTTTATTTGTATTTTCCTGCCATTCTTTCTGCCACTTTCTGAAAGTTCTTTCTCTAGATGTTTTTCTGTCACTCCCTTCTTGTATAGATCTTCTCTCCTCCGCCAGTAGATAGATCGGCGGAGTTCTAGCGATAACCAAAATGGCTTTGGTTGATACAGTTCTATAAGCGCTCGCGATTCTTATTGCCGCTTTCCTTTGGACACTCAGCAGGATATTTCTGTAAGTTGTCCTCTTCATGGCTCTTTCCCGATATTTCCGCTCCATACAGGATAATGGACTCTGCAACAGTAAGGAATATTCTCCTGTTTCTCTCTCTGGCTCCTCCGATGTTAGGGAGAACTCTAGTTATATTCCCTATGGTGTTTGTTGCTTTTTTAGCAACACTTCTGACATGCTGTCCCATTTTCATATTTCTATCTAAGAGGACATCTAAGTATTTTATATGTTCTTTGCTTTTAATTGTACTATTTTCCACCTTTACAACAACCTCCCTTACAGTGGCAGTGGCAGTAGCAGTGGCAGTTGCAGTGGCAGTTGCAGTGCAGTTGCAGTGCAGTTGCAGTGCAGTTGCAGTGCAGTTGCAGTGCAGTTGCAGTGCAGTTGCAGTGCAGTTGCAGTGCAGTTGCAGTGCAGTTGCAGTGCAGTTGCAGTGCAGTTGCAGTGCAGTTGCAGTGCAGTTGCAGTGCAGTTGCAGTGCAGTTGCAGTGCAGTTGCAGTGCAGTTGCAGTGCAGTTGCAGTTGCAGTTGCAGTGCAGTTGCAGTGCAGTTGCAGTGCAGTTGCAGTGCAGTTGCAGTGCAGTTGCAGTGCAGTTGCAGTGCAGTTGCAGTGCAGTTGCAGTGCAGTTGCAGTGCAGTTGCAGTGCAGTTGCAGTGCAGTTGCAGTGCAGTTGCAGTGCAGATGCAGTGCAGTTGCAGTGCAGTTGCAGTGCAGTTGCAGTGCAGTTGCAGTGCAGTTGCAGTGCAGTTGCAGTGCAGTTGCAGTGCAGTTGCAGTGCAGTTGCAGTGCAGTTGCAGTGCAGTTGCAGTGCAGTTGCAGTGCAGTTGCAGTGCAGTTGCAGTGCAGTTGCAGTGCAGTTGCAGTGCAGTTGCAGTGCAGTTGCAGTGCAGTTGCAGTGCATTTGCAGTGCAGTTGCAGTGCAGTTGCAGTGCAGTTGCAGTGCAGTTGCAGTGCAGTTGCAGTGCAGTTGCAGTGCAGTTGCAGTGCAGTTGCAGTGCAGTTGCAGTGCAGTTGCAGTGCAGTTGCAGTGCAGTTGCAGTGCAGTTGCAGTGCAGTTGCAGTGCAGTTGCAGTGCAGTTGCAGTGCAGTTGCAGTGCAGTTGCAGTGCAGTTGCAGTGCAGTTGCAGTGCAGTTGCAGTGCAGTTGCAGTGCAGTTGCAGTGCAGTTGCAGTGCAGTTGCAGTGCAGTTGCAGTGCAGTTGCAGTGCAGTTGCAGTGCAGTTGCAGTGCAGTTGCAGTGCAGTTGCAGTGCAGTTGCAGTGCAGTTGCAGTGCAGTTGCAGTGCAGTTGCAGTGCAGTTGCAGTGCAGTTGCAGTGCAGTTGCAGTGCAGTTGCAGTGCAGTTGCAGTGCAGTTGCAGTGCAGTTGCAGTGCAGTTGCAGTGCAGTTGCAGTGCAGTTGCAGTGCAGTTGCAGTGCAGTTGCAGTGCAGTTGCAGTGCAGTTGCAGTGCAGTTGCAGTGCAGTTGCAGTGCAGTTGCAGTGCAGTTGCAGTGCAGTTGCAGTGCAGTTGCAGTGCAGTTGCAGTGCAGTTGCAGTGCAGTTGCAGTGCAGTTGCAGTTGCAGTGCAGTGCAGTTGCAGTGCAGTTGCAGTGCAGTTGCAGTGCAGTTGCAGTGCAGTTGCAGTGCAGTTGCAGTGCAGTTGCAGTGCAGTTGCAGTGCAGTTGCAGTGCAGTTGCAGTGCAGTTGCAGTGCAGTTGCAGTGCAGTTGCAGTGCAGTTACAGTGGCAGTTGCAGTGGCAGTTTCAGTGGCAGTGGCCGTTGCAGTTGCAGTCACACTGGCAGTCGCACTGGCAGTCGCACTGGCAGTCGCAGTGGCAGTTGCAGTCGCAGTGGCAGTCACAATGGCAGTCGCAGTGGCAGTGGCAGTGGCAGTGGCAGTGGCAGTGGCGGTCGCAGTGGCAGTCGCAGTGGCAGTTGCAGTGGCAATTGTAGTGACAGTTGCAGTGGCAGTTGCAGTGGCCGTTGCAGTGGCAGTTGCAGTGGCAGTTGCAGTGGCAGTTGCAGCGGCAGTTGCAGTGGCAGTTGCAGTGGCAGTTGCAGTGGCAGTTGCAGTGGCAGTTGCAGTGGCAGTTGCAGTGGCAGTTGCAGTGGCAGTTGCAGTGGCAGTTGCAGTGGCAATTGCAGTGGCAGTGGCAGTTGCAGTGGCAGTGGCAGTGGCAGTGTTAGTGGCAGTGGCAGTGGCAGTGTTAGTGGCAGTGTTAGTGGCAGTGTTAGTGGCAGTGACAGTGGCAATTGCATTGGCAGTTGCAGTGACAATGACAGTTGCAGTAACAGTGGCAGTAGCAGTATTTCGTGGAAATACAACTCTTGTTCTCTATTCTGTCAAGAATAATTCATTATGTAGGTATTAATAATAACAACCTGATTTTTACCTGTTTGTGCTAAGCATTAGTAACTTTTGAATTTTTCGTATATAAACCGATTTATCTCGAAAACCGCCAGTTTTATCGAAATAAATTAAGAGGACCTTTTTGAATAGAATGACCAAAGTATTAAGAAAAATAATTATCAGCTCTGTTAAATGACACCTGTAAGAAATTAAGTCCAACGAGTGTGGCTGCAAGTCCGTTCCTGACTTCCCTGATGGTCAAAAACATCTACTGTAGTATGGTTTAATGAATCTTTATGTCCTCTGTAACATATTAAAGTTTCATTAAATTATACAATTGGATTCAAAACTTACAGTCGATAAGGTAAATCTCTGGGTACCCCTTTAAGGCTCTGTATCTCCGTTAAGGGACACTTTAGGTTTTTTTTTTGTATGACAAAGTAGGGTTACTTTGACCTCTCCTGTATGCTCCCTAGAAATTATTAGATACTTACTGGACACCCTGTATATGGGCATAGATACTTCGTGAGAATCCAAATTCTCGGATAATCGCAGCGCCAATTGTAAGGTTTAATATTGTTTAATAAACATGGCGATCTGTTCACTATTGCGTCATAAAGCAGACTGATTTTAAGGCGTTGAATATTCCACTTTATGCACCTTAGCTATTTTCATCTTTTAAAAATCTTTACAAAGGACTGATTCAAAATATATAATATCAAGAATATTCAACAATATCCTTTATCAAGGCTCTGACTAGCCCGCTTGCTACTTGAGTTACTGGCCGACGCCCTGCCGAGTTTACTTCTAATTGCTGTAATTTCGGAAATAACTT
This sequence comes from Diaprepes abbreviatus, assembly GCA_034092305.1. NCBI lineage: Eukaryota > Metazoa > Arthropoda > Insecta > Coleoptera > Curculionidae > Diaprepes > Diaprepes abbreviatus. The sequence goes on along the minus strand of JASJET010000562.1, from coordinate 52,672 downwards.
GAATTTTGAAACAGTTAAATACCGAAACTATTTCTAAACGTATAAACAATTTATCTCGTCAAAAAAAATCGATTTTTTGAAAATCTCAAAGTTGTGTAACCTCCCATATTTATGTTCGAAAACAAACAAATTAGTTAAAATTACATCCTGTCGCTAAATGATTTAAACTCATCTAACGTTGTCGTTCAGAAAGTCCGTTTCAATAAATCCTTTCTCGCATGTCTTAGTTAAACTTCCTGAATGAAAATGAGCCGGCAAAGAACATTTTAACGATAAGAAAAACGCCTTTCCCTCGCGTTTTTACGCATTACCTGCAAGTTAAGACTTAAGCACCCAAGACGTATGCGAACTGACGTTTAAAACGGGGAAACTACCGCGACAAGAAAGGCATAAACACTCAGTCTTGTTGCATATAATCTGATTAAAATGCGCGCTATTCATTTGACAGGTCGGACGGTCTTGTCTGTAGCGAACGCGATCCGTATTAAGAGTTGTCAATACCGGTATTTTCTAATGAAATTATTACATTGACGGTAGCTGGTTTTGAGAAGATTAACTGTTCGTTTTTTTAAAAAATTTCTGAACAAAAATATTAATCAAACGAGTAGAAAACTTAATAGGCTTAATTGTTATTTAACGTTTATATTTTCGAAAATTAATTTCGTTAACATTAAATTGTAATAATAATAATAAAAATTTCTAGGCGAACTACACTAATCGACATTGCTGTACCTAACAAAAACAACCTAAGGCCAAAATACAACGAAAAGATCGCCAAATACAGAGATCTGGAGGTCCACATCCGAAAAGACAATGGGCAATGAACAGCGTCCAAACGATTCCCATAATACTGTCAACAACTGGAGTGATATCAAAGAACCTCCTGCAGAACATCAAGGGACTGGGCCTTAGTGAGCATCTGTATAACCCGATGCAGAAAGCAATTCTCCTAGCAAACGCGCGAACCGTCCGAAAGCTCATAGGAAATACAGCAGACAAGGTCACCTAGGACCCGATAACATGGAAAGGGCTCCCACAGAGCTTCATACTTTTGGTGTCTTTGTATGCCTGGTATGAGTGAATAATCCCTGGAGGAAGTGCGAAGCCGTTTGGCTTGTAAATCCAATAATAATAATAATAATCTTTATTGTCTAACAGATAACATCCATTTATAAGACAATATGACATACAACTTTGCTAAGATATTAAACAAAATTATAAGGAAAATAAAATTATTGATTAATTCATACAATTCACAAGAAGCAAACATTTTACATTTTTATTAGAAACTTTAACTTTAAAGCCTGTGTTAATCTCTAAGGGAGTAGGCTGTAAACATCGATGTCACTGCAAGTGTTGTTGAAGATACTCATGGCTTGAAATAGAGGCGTTCTTATAAGAAAATTTGTTTCAGGGCTAGATAATGAAAAAATGGAACAGGATCTGACAGGTCTCCGGGGTACATGAAAGTTAACTTGATACAATAAATCAGACAAGTCGTATAAGATCTTGCTCACAAACTGGGCTAACATGTAATGTCTGCGATTTACTAAAGATGAAACGCCAGAGCGCCTCAGTAATTGTTCTCCATCTATACCCCTTTGAGGAAATACTCCGTCACTCTTAAATGAGAGGTATTTTAAAAATTTTCTTTGCACTCCCTCTAATTGACTAATGTACTTATCATAGATAGTATGCCATATGACCGCACCGTATTCCAGCTTCGACCGAACATGACTAACATACAAAGTTTTTAAGGTCTGCAAATTGCTAAAATCATTAGAATTGCGCAATATGAACCCCAATATTTTGACCGCACTCCCACAAATCAAACTGATATGTTTCGTGAATGAAAGTTTTGGGTCAAAAATGACTCCAAGGTCCTTAAAAGAATAACTTCGTTGAAGTATTTGACTGTTTAGAGTATATTCAAATATAAAGAGTTGGTTTTATTGGTGAAAGTCATTACGGTACACTTATCAACATTCAAGGGCAAATTATTCGCGTTACACCAATTCCGAACAATATCAATATCCCCCCGCAGCCAGGGGCGGATCCAGCCTCTCTCCTTGGGGGGGGGGGGCGGTGATATCACAAAACTACAGTATCTAAGAAAACAAGTTGTCAGCGGGGGGGGGGGGGAGTGCAAGCATCATACACAGTCCTGATATAAAAGGCAGAATGGGTTCTATTTTCCTGAACTCAGAGCTCTTGAGAGGGGGGGGGGCAATCGCAAGTATACACATTCCTATACTCTATTCAAGAACTAGAGAGAGTAATAAAACTGTTACCGAAACCTCCAACGTACCTGCTCCAGTGCCGCTGGTAACTGAGAACTGCCATAAATCTAATTATATTTCATTATATTTAAATATATTTTATAAATTTACGGCAACATAAAAATTCTGATAGTTTAATTTAATTTCTGTTAGTGAGCAAAGTACACCTTACAGTTTGTTCTTAGTGATTTATCTTGTTTGCGCATGTTTTTATATATTATTTGAGATTAGTGAGATACCCAAAAGATATGGCTTTCACCTCTATATTTATTCCAAAATCGTTAAACCAAGGCATTTTTCCTCAACGAAAAACTTATTACGATGAATGTTTATGATGCCTTAAGATATCAATATCTAGATAATAATGTTAAAACCTCTATTGAGATGTGTTCCAACATGACAGGAGTTGGAAAATCTACTATGTACCGAATACTGAAGGAAAAAAAAACCACTGGAATTGTTAGTACTCCCAAGCCACATTCGATCACAGACAGATGAAAAACCTCGTTGGAAGAAGAAATGAAAACGGCAATTAAAGGGTTGTATATACATTTTATTATGAGAAGCAGATCCCAACCGTCTACAAAATTCTAACTAAAATCAATGAAGATCGCGATTTACCTGAAATTAAAAGAACTGATCTCTGGAAATTGCTCAGAGAACTTAATTTTTGTTGGGAAAAACCAGATAGAAAATCTGTCCCTATAGATCGTTCGGAAACTGTCCGTTGGAGAAGTAAATATCTCTCTCAAGTAAAAGGTAGAGTTACTAGAAATAACACAATTAACAAAATTAGTAATTTAACTAAACTTTTGAAAGATTTTTTTGAATAAAGTTACTGCGTAAAATTGGGAAAAATCCATATAATAAAAGAATAAAACAAAATGTGAGAATTCGATCTCATGATCGGTGAGATAGAGGAACCAATTATAATTAATTTGAGAGCAGATAGTTTCACTGATTTTGATTAGGAATTAGATACGTAATGTTCACTAGTGTAAACACAATTTATTATTTAAATTTTTGTTTTTGTTGTATTTTATTGTTTAAAGTTGTTTATATGTTTTTTTTTATATATTTTTATTTTAGTGTGTCTCACTCTTTAATTTTATATTAATTTAATTCTAATTAGCTGTAAGTTTTTTATTATTTTATTATTGTATTTGTGTCTTTTTCTTAAGCGTGTAGAATTAACAGATTTATCTTATTTTTTTGGGGCTATCTTATTTCCATATAATAAAGTAAATTAAATTAAGATATCAGTACAATAGAAATAAAAATAAGTAGGTCTAATATTAATTACAACATAAAAAAGTAATTATATTTGAATCCCTTTTTAGTGTTTAACTGTAATTCTGCAGATGGTTTAAGAAATAAATAAACCGAAACGTCAAATACCCTAAAAATGTTTTTAATTAATAATAAAATGACCGATAGCCTCAAAAATATTTTAATAATATATGGACAAATTTATTTTTTTATATATGTTTGCCTTTTTGTATTTTTGACGATGGATATTTTGTAAGTATTTAAATTATAACTTTTGTTTTGATTATAAAATTTCTAACCCATTCCTATGAGAAATATATGTGTCTAACAGATTTTTGCCAAAGACACAGGACTAAAGAACACAAATAGTTTGCGAAGAGAAAAAGGGTAAAAAATGATTTATTACTCTCTCTAATTCTTAAATAAACTGTAGTATAAGAGGAAAAATCGGGTCCATTTTCCTAAACTCAAAGCTCTTGGGGGGGGGGGGCGATCGCCCCCACCGCCCCCCCCCCTTGGATCCGCGCCTGCCCGCAGCTCTAGGGCATCGTTTACATTATGAATCATCCGAAATAGATTTACATCATCTGCAAAGAGCAAAACACATATCGTTAATGAAAAGTAAAAATATTAGTGGAGCCAGATTGCTCCCCTGCGGAGCCTCGCTTGTAGCTTTAAATTTATAGGATTGATAACCCCGGATTTCAACATATTGCATTCTGTTTTGTAGGTAAGATTTAAGAAATAACAATAGGCTCCCGCTAAAACCCATAGCAGCAAGTTTGTTAAATAAAATATAGTGATTGACTCGATCAAATGCCTTTGAGAAGTCGGTATAGACCACGTCAACTTGATTGCGTTTATCCAATGCCCCACCAGTAAATTGGGCAAAGGAAGCTAGATTGCTAATAGTACTATGGAGGTTAAAAAATCCGTGCTGTTCTGGCAATATTAACTGTTGCACTTGACTCAAAATACACTCATATATCGACATCTCAAAAACCTTTGCAAATGGGGATAGTATTGAAACAGGTCTATAATTGGGAATCTCGTTAATATTTCCTTTTTTGAATACAGGGGTGATTCTCGCCTCCTTCCAAATCTCTGGAAAGGTATTTGTTTTAATCTCTAAATTGAATAAATATGACAAAGGTTTAAGCAGTGCATAGGCACAGTCCTTAACAAAAAAACAATGAACATTGTCTGGCCCCCGTGTCATTTTATCCTTTGATTTTTCCAACGCGCTCATAACTATTTGTTCCGGAATGTGCCCAATTGGAATGTGCTGGCTCCAAACCGCATTGTCAAAAGATTCATTATTCTTAGAAGGACGCGTATAAACACTACTGCAAAAGTCAGCAAATGCATTCACAATATCCTCAGGATCCGCGAAATGATTGACACCATTTATTAAAACTTCAGGTACGGATGTTGAAGACTTTTTAGATTTAATATATGACCAAAAGTTATTAGGATTATAAGATAAGGTTCCTCTGCCTTTACTTTATAATTTTTATAAGCGATATCCATTTTTCTTTTCACCAATGGCTGCAACTCATTATATTAATTTTTGAGATTTTGTTCAAAGCCCCTCTTCAATTTTTTAAAAATTCTGTGTTTCCGTTTAATTAATTTAAGTATTTCCGAAGTATACCAAGCTGGAAAATTTATTTTCTTGATTATAGATTTGGGTATACATACATCGAATATGTTCTGCAACTTGCTATAGAACTCTGCACAAGCCCTATTTACGTAATCGTAATAAAATTACTATATAATATTAACGAGAACTTCTTCAGACTTTCGTATGTATGCCTGAGTTAATCTACAAAACTATCCAATGCACTTGTTTCGATATTCAGCATTAACTAGTCCCTTTCTTGAAAAAAGTTTTTAGCACAGGCTCTTCTGATGTTTAAAGAGGCCATATTACATGGTAAAATAAAGGTAGTAAGTCACATAATAAAAATTCATAAACTCAATGCTTATCGAGTTACATCTTGTGGTTAGTTTTTAACTTATCAAGTTAGGCAAAGAAAAAAGATATGTAATTTTGAAGAAAAAGAACACCTTATAAAAAACTTTATAAAAAAAATTGAACCGACTTCTAAAAGTGCTCTAAACAATGAAAAATAACTATAAATTTCAATATGAAATTGAAATTTTGGATTCGCATAAACAGATTAACAATACTTTATTTGTAATTGCTTTCTTACCATAATTCGTATATATTAGTAGTTATTTGTCTCATATAGAAGTAACTTGGCGCCGACTTCAAAAATTTCAATTTCATATAGAAATTTATAGTTATTTTTCATTTTTTAGAGCACTTTTAGAAGTAGATTTAATTTTTTTTTATAAAATTTTTATTTTTCGATTTTTAGTTTTGAGTTCATTATGATATCCACAAATTATTTAAACTAAGTACTAATCGAGATAAGTGCACCTCGCAATGACTACAAGGTGACAAAAAAGTACCCATTTTATCCAGAGTTGTAATCACTCTAAAATGAACCACTATAAATTCTTTGATTGTTAGAGTTCTACAAATACCAGTAAAATTGTATCAAACAAATATTTAGTCTGTCATAGTGAATCCGCTATCTTCGATTTTAAATTAATTCTAGATTTGTAATATAGGCCCCAAAACCTTCAAATATCGATATTTAAAGAAGTTGATACGTAAATTTCTTAGCTCGATATATTTTATACTGCATATTGAGTTTGTATACGCTCCAATTTTTAGGCAAATCGGAAGACGTAAAATTTTCACTCCCTCATATTGTATCTTGTCAACTTAATATTGTTAAAAATTAACTTCATATTCGTACGACCCCGAAAATACCCTAATACCAAATTTAATAAAATGCGAATAAGCTAAAATTTTCAACTTACTCTATTGGTCTGTCATATTGAATTTCAAAAAAATAATTTTAACGTCTTAATGGAATCTAAATCCTAAACCTTCGAAGCCCCCTAGTACCAATTTTAGATGAAATCCAGAAATTCAAAATTTCTAGACCTTCATATTGCCTCTGACATATTAGATTTCCTTAATTTTAAGGATAATTTTATATTCGCTGTTTACATCCTTATAAACGATTCAGTCCCACATTTGAACGAAATCGAAAAATATAAATTGTTTAGTCCACCATATTGAATCCTGAAAAAAATACTCACTTACACCCTCAAGAATCTCCTATATCAGTTTTGGAGAAAATCGAAAAATGTAAAATTTTTAGGATGCCAGATTGAGTTCTTCAAAAAATATTTTAAATTCGTAATTAACACCAACAAAAATCCCCCAATACTGATTTTAGACAAAATAGAGAGATGTTAATCCACCATCTGGGATCCACCATATTTAATTTTTTTAAATAATGTCAGATTCGTAATGTGTATTCCCAAAAACTCCCTCATATCAATTTTGAAAAAAATCGGACAAAATTTATATTTTATTCCCCATATTCGATACGCAATATCGAATTTTTAAAAAATAATTTCAAATTCGTTATGTACTGCCCCGAAAACTCCCCTATACCAATTTTGGAGAAAATCGAACAAAATTGATGCTTTCATCCGCTATATTGGATCCGCCATATTGAGTTTTTTAAAAATGATTTTAGATTCGTCATGTGCGACCCCGAAAACTCCCCCGTACCAATTTTGGAGAAAATCGAACAAAATTGATGCTTTCATCCGCCATATTGGATCCGCCATATTAAGTTTTTTAAAAATGATTTTAGATTCGTCATGTGCGACCCCGAAAACTCCCCCGTACCAATTTTGGAGAAAATGGGATAAAATTGATATTTTGTTCGCCACATTGAATTTTTTAAAAATATTTTGGATTCGTTATATGTCATCCCAAAAATTCCCCCACATTAATTTTGGAGGAAATCGGAAAATTAAATTTTTTGTCCGCCATATTGAATTTTTTAAAAATAATTTTAGATTCGTTGGATACAACCCCGAAAATTTCCCCATACCAATTTTGGAGAAAATCCGACAAAATTAATTATTTTGGCCGCCATATTGTCAGCGCCATCTTGGATTTTATTGCACCAATTTCGTCCAAAAAAATATGGGACCATCGCAGCAACTTCCTGAACATAACGTAAAAAATGTCATTCAAATCGATGCCGCCGTTCCGGAGTAATCGGTGTACATACATAACAAAAAATACATAGTCGACGAATTGATGATTTTTAATGACATTTAATGTCCCATCAAAAAAGTGAGGTCCTGCAAGTTGGTCTTCTATAATTTCACCCCATACGTTCGTGATAATCGGCGCTAATATTGCGGTTCCATAACGGCATCAGGATGTTTATAAGAGTATTATGTTATACAAATTGGTAATACCATCACGTTTAAATGTAGCTTCGTCGGTGAATAATATGACTTTATTAGTTTTACTAAACACAGTTTCTCTCCAACTTATAATAGTAAAAGCTTATAAGACTCTTGGTGTAATAACTCTAACACCTTGGATTACAGAGAGGATCTTAAGATATACAGTTAGATAAGAAGAAACCTCGACCATGGCCTAAATGTAAGAATGAACAACGTAAATGACCGCAACCCCATTTTCAAATTTTTTCCTTAAAATCATTAAACCATTTAAACGTTTGAGAGCTGTGATTGCGTGGAGTGCAATCTTATAATAATTTTGATCATCTTTTTCAGTTTCAGACACTTGATTCTAAATATATTAATAGTTAACACATTCCAACAAATTTTATCTACGCCAATGTACGTGTATTTTATTGCTTTTTCACAAAAATGAAAATTATTTCATGCCACTGAATCCAAGTGTTCCAAATATATCACAGAATAGCCGATAACAGGAACCCTGTAGATCAATAAACTTCTACTGCTCTTTCTTTCGGCCCATTTTCTCATTACTAGTGAATAGTGACATGAAATGTAATAAACAAGAAATTAAACAACTCATACAGATAATTTCTACTCAAGCTCACACATATATGTTTTAATTTTTAGACAATTTTTATGGTTTTATTATGCTATGACTGTGTGTGGCATAACCTCACTTTTACCTTTAAAGTTGTTAATGTAAAATTTGATTGTTTGTAATATTATTAATGTTCACATTGTTCTAACTGTTTTGAATTTAATTTGGAATTAACGTTTTAATTGTATACTTGATTTGTACTGTGTAAAGGTTGCCCTTTGACGAGTGACTGTTGTTGGTGAGTACTGAGAAAGCTTATTTACTGATCATATTCTTTTGTTTCTAGGGTCTGAGCCCTGAGGATGGTCTAAGTAAGACCGAAAGTGCTTGGCCGATAATTCAAAATATACACTGAAATACATAACAATATCTCTCCTTTTCTTGATTTCTTCGGTGTACAACCTGTTAATAACTTATGCGTTAGACATTTTTAAAAATCTCTTGTAAGAGATTCTAGAAAAGCTATTAAATATAACGCAGTTTCTGCTCTCTATCTTCCTGTATGTATAAGTAAAACCAAGTAAGCGCTTTTTTATTTTCTAGAAAATATGAGCGGCTCGACGAATAGGGTGCAAGAAATTATAAAAAAAACTTATGAACATGCTGCTTACGTGCATTGTTATACACACCAATTAAATTTGGTAATGTTAAACGCTACATAGGCCAATAAAAATATCCATATATTTATCTCGCTTACTTCGTTCGGCCCCAACAAAATGCAATTTTAATTCAAGAGTTGTTTGTATCGTATTCGAATACAAAGACAGCATTCTAGAGACAATAGAAAAAATTTTAGATGACAGTAGAAATATTAGTACCACAGACTAATCATCAAGGTATGTCAAAATTCTCAAAAGAAAGAGTTTTGTTTCATGGCTAAACTTATTTTACAAAATAATACTTCAACTTGATTTGTTATATTATCATTTTAATAAAAATTAACAGAAATTAGAAATAATATTACCTCAAACGACGTTGAGCCATCTGCATCTACTTCAAAACGACGTAAGCTCGATGATTTTGAGGAGTTTTCTCGGGAAGCAAAAGCAGTTTGTAATATAATTATTTGTCAAGCAAAAGAACGATTTAGTTTTACAGGTCACTTGGTAGCAGCCAGTCTCTATCATGTTTTCCCTAATAAACATTTAAGGATAGAATTAATATTTACCCCTTTTTTCATCAAACAAAAACTCCTTACAGAACTGACAGTCATACATGAAAATGAAGAATTTAGATCAATTTCGGGACTTTTTGTACTTCATGACTATATTTTGCAAAATATCGAGCTAAGTGAGACATTGAGTAAAGTTCTAAAACTTGTAAAAATTTTAATTACTATTCCGATGGCATGGGTTGAAGCAGAACGGTGCTTTTCTACCCTCAAACAGAAAAAGACGTTTCTACGGAATACTATGAGCCAAGAAAGAATTTCTGCTTAGGCAATGCTTTCTAAAGAAACGAATCTTAGCGAAAGCATATCTGTTTTCAATCAGTGGGTTATTCCAACGATCCGAAAAGGCTTTCTACCGTAAGCTAAACTCTCCACCTAACATAGCAAATAATAGATATCCCAACAGAGAGCAGGTAGAAGAGTTCTGGGGAAACCAACTTTCCACACCCGCTAATTGCAACATCGCAGCCGGCTGGATCAATCAAGAACACCAGATCTGCCAAGACTACAGCCAGATGCAGTTTGAGCCATTTACCGCTGAAGAAATCTCAGGAACAATCAAGGAATTCCATAACTGGAAATCTCCAGGTCTCGACAGGATCCAGACCTACTGGCTCAAAAAGTTCTTGTGTATACATCATCAACTGGCTAAACTTATTAATGATATTTTTCTAAATCCAGAGAAGATGCCGTTGTTTCTGACAGAAGGCATAACGTATCTCTTACCAAAGGACCAACACAACACACATGATCCAGCTAAGTATAGGCCGATCACCTGCCTTCCCACACTATATAAGGTAATCACTTCCTGCTTGACCCAACGCATCTATGCACACTGTGAAAAAAATAACATCATCTCAACTCAACAGAGAGGATGCACCAGGGGAGCAATGGGATGCAAGGAACAATTGATTGTTGACTCTGTCATATGTAACCAGGCCTGTACCAACCGAAGAAACCTCTTTGCTGCCTATGTGGATTATAAGAAAGCCTTCGACTCAGTGCCACATGAATGGCTCAAAACTATATTGAGAATGTATAGGGTCGATGATCATTTTGTTTCCTTTTTATAACGCATCATGTCAACCTGGAGAACTAGGATCCAACTGCAAGTTCCATCCAGCGATACCATCGAAACTAATACAATCCCAATATGAAGAGGAATATTTCAGGGTGATTCACTAAGCCCATTGTGGTTCTGCCTTGCAATGAACCCTCTGTCACGCCGTTTGAACTCCACCAGATACGGCTTTAGTATTAGAAAAAACAACGAAGAAGTAGCAAGATTGAATCATCTTCTATACATGAATGATCTTAAACTGATGGCTGCTACCAAAAACGAGCTGGAGCAAATGCTCAAATTTGTCAAGGAGTTTTCTGGGGATCTCGGAATGCAGTTTGGACTTGACAAGTGCCGTATTTTGAACATTGGTAAAGGAAAGATACAACCGGGAGCTTTTGAGATGCAAAACGGTGAAACCATTGCTGCAATGGAAGCAGAACAAACATACAAATACCTAGGTATGAAACAAGCTAAACGAATTGACCATCGCATTATGAGGGCCGGATTGACAACCGGATTTGTCAGGAGGGTAAGACGGGTGTTACGAACTAGTCTAAATAGTAGAAATTTGTTTAAGGCGCTCAACATGTACGCACGCTCTGCGCTTAGCTACTCTTTTGGAATAGTAAAATGGAGCAGGACGGACATCGAAGGCCTGCAAAGAAAAATAAGAACACTCCTAACAAAAGCACAAAAACACCACCCTCGGAGTGCTATTGAACGTACAATGCTTCCAAGACACCAAGGAGGAAGAGGATTGGTCGATATTGGTAAGCAGCTCGATCAACAAATAATAAACTTACGTTCTTATTTCCATAGGTTAGCGGACTCTTCCACACTACATCGAGCAATATGCGAGGCAGACGATTCAACGCCGCTACAGCTGAGGGGACGGGATATTGCTTCTCACCACCGAACAGACCAAGAGAAGTTACAAGCCTGGCTACAGATGCCACTTCACGGCATCCAAATCAGGACAGATGTTTCCGGAAACGGGGGGCTTCTTGTTAGCTATCCAAGACCAGGTTATTCCGACGAAGAACTATCGGAAATTCATTATCAGAGATCCCTCAATAGAAAATGACCAATGTAGATATGGCTGTCGAACATTAGAGACGATCCAGCACATAACTGAAGGATGCCAAGCGTTTGCCGCAACCGAGTATAAGGAAATACACGATTCAGCCGCTAAGATACTCCACCAAGAGTTACTAGATAAATTAAAACTATTGCAGGTAGGAAAGGTGCCTTACTACAAATATAATCCAGAGCCTATTCTTGAAAACAACGAATTCAAGTTATACTGGGATCGAACGGTCCTAACAGATCAAACAGTTGCTCATAATAGGCCAGACATTATACTAACAGATAAAATTTCAAGGCGAACTACACTAATCGACATCGCTGTACCGAATAACAACAACCTAAGGTCAAAATACAACGAGAAGATCGCCAAATACAGAGATCTGGAGGTGCAAATCCGCAGGCAGTGGGCAATGAACAGCGTCCACACGATTCCTATAACACTGTCAACAACTGGAGCGATACCAAAGAATCTCCTGCAGAACATCAAGGGACTGGACCTTAGTGAGCATCTGTATAAACCGATTCAGAGAGCGGTTCTCCTTGCGACCGCGCGAACCGTCCGAAAGTTTATAGAAAGTGCAGAAGACCACGCCACCTAGGACCCGATAACATGGAAAGGGTCCCTACAGAGCTTCATACTTTTTGTGTCTTTGTATACCTGGTACGAGTGAATAATCCCTGGAGGGAGTGCGAAGCCGTTTGGCTTGTAAATCTGTAGTTTACTAATGCCAAGGTCGGAGTATGGATTTTCTTTATAAATAATTCACACAATAAGTTATACGTGCATTTTGTTTTGACTGCTATATTTTTAAAATTTACTATCTTCTTTATGTTTAGTTATCTAAAATACAGTGCTTTGTTTCATACTAACTCAATTTCTAAAGGCTTTTATTTTTATTGTTTTTAATGTACCATTAGAATTGTAATCCCTACTTTTTTAATTCACCAGCCGCCACTGTTTTTGCCATATACGTTCTTTATCTGTTTTTGGGTTAACGAGTGAAAAATATTGTATTTATATTAGCTATAATAATAAATTTTAAATTTTGAACTATACTCCTCTAGAATATTGATTTACAACATTGAAATTTTCTAGAAAGTAACGATCTTTGACTACATTGACCTGAAATTAATTTATCGCATATTTTCGCGGTGCGAAATTGAATTCACAATGTCTTCACGAACAGAATACTTACTCAATTACGTCTTCTAAAAGATAGCTAGCTCAAAAGCACGTTACAGTCAGTGATGTAAATGAAATGCCTAATGGAATAGTCGACCGCCACGCCATGTTTAAAAGGGAATTTATAAATATTCAATTAGATTATCAGTTTCGGTTTGTTATATTTTTTTCTGGAAGTTACTGTGGTTATAGCAGTCGGTAGGTGTTCAAGATTACAATAATTGTTGTAGAAAACACACCCAATAATGTGAAATTCGTTTAACCAGCCTGTTTTTATTAGGAAGATAATTACACATTATTATTAATTGGGTGTATTATCTATTTGTTGGGTGACATTTTTTTTTTAAATAAAAGGCAATAAGTTAAATCAGTAGTTCCCAATTTTCTTTTTTTTTAATTGCTTCGATCTTTTTCGCGACCATTTGACAAAGGGTCTAACCGATTAAGAGGGTTGAAGCTGCCCTCTCGGTAATAAAAAAATAAAAAACACCCGTTTCTTCTACATCAAAAAGTACCCACACAAAAACATTTTTAGCCACTTTTATCGTCACATAACCTCAAAAAAAAAATAAATTAAACGTCTTTTTTCGTTTTTTGACAATATCTTCGGTTCTAATCATCGTAGAAACTTTTTTTTCTTTTCATTTTGTAGGTTCTTTTATTGTCTATGACAAAATATTTTTTACAAAAATTTTTGGCGCGAAATTCGAATTTTTATGGGTGTTCGAAAATTTTTAAATTCAATAAAATAAATACTACGACAATAGCAGGGCCGCAAAAACCATATGTTGTTTTTTAGATGCCGAACTATGTCCATGAATTTTTTCAGATTTTTAAAAGTGCTGAAACATAGTCAAAATCGCAAAAAATAGCATTTACTAGCATTTTTTCGCATTTTTATCGAGTTTTAAAGCATGGAATGTTCTTATAAATCCTCAGTTGTCTTAGAACTAAGTATACATATAATATATATATATATATATATATATATATATATATATATATATATATATAATAAGGAGAAGAGTAATTCTTGACCGACTAGTTAGAAAGGAAAACCCAAATTCTTGGGATAGCCGTCCTTGCAAAAGAGGACATGCACCTTGTCGGAACATGTACTCGATGAGGATCACAGGTTTGATTTTGTCAGTGTTGAGGTGATCAACAAAGAACAAAATAATAATAAAAGGCATTTTCTGGAGATGGTAGAAATTTATTTAGATGATAACTGCATCAACAAAAGAAAAGATATTGAAAATCTCAGTGTAATCTACTCTCATCTCTTGTCCACCTTAAACAATAAAAATACTAGACAACAAGCCTCCCAGCCTCTTGACTTCACAGTTTCTCCATAGTTTTCTGAAAATTACGTAAGTGCATTTTTGTCACTTACCTATAACAACTACATTGCTAATAGATATTTTGCAATTTTGAATATTGAGAGGGCGAGAGGTTGGGAGACTGTTTTCTAATCTTCTTTGTTTTATATAAATAATGTTCATTAATCATTTCCTATTACCTTCTTAAAATTATAACAATTTTTAAACGCAACAATACTCATAAAAACTTAATTTCTCATTAATAAACATAAATCTCATCAATAGAAATACGAAGAAAAATAATTTTATTAAATACCCAACTTATAAATTAAAATTAATATTTCTTGTAAAACATAATGATTCCACATTCAAAATTGCCGCTAAAATAAAATTAGACATTTCTAACATATCCCATCTACCAAAAAAAGAGTGTTTCAAGGATTTTCTTATCAGATAAACCTACATTCAGTACAACTAAAATGATCCACAAAATAAATTTATATATTAATGTTTAAAAAACCATTTTAATAGTAAAATGTGATAATTTTGCAAAAATCAACAGTTTCTACATGAATTTTCCGTTTCATTTTCTAAAAGCCATAAATGGACTCAATTTGCACGTAAGTCTTTGAATTTAGAATCATTTTCTTTTTATTATTAAATATCAAACACGAAGCGTTCAGTATTTGCATGCTTCCTTCCGATCTGTCCTTTGCACAGCCAGGTGCATGTCGGTACCCTGATGAGTCTAGTAGAGACGAAACATGTACCTTTGCCGTATCACTGTGGCGGGGAGGGTAAATTTTAACTTTCTTCTCAATATGGTGGTACAGGTAGGCCATCATCTTGATGGTGGTGGAATAGGATAAATTGTGTTCCTTAGCAATTTGTTCAAACTGAGGAAAGGATATGGTTGGAACGAAGTTTGCATTTACTGTTCGCATTTTACTTCATAATGTGTATATATATATATATATATATATATATATATATATATATATATATATATATATATATATATATATGTATATGCCGAAGCCATTTTCAACTATTTTGTATTACTTAATGATAGTTTTTTCAATCTAAGAAGTAGCATTGTGAACGGCTGACCGCCACGATGACTTCACTACTATATTATGTTTATATTGTTTGTAAATCTATATATTTTTTATCATTATGATTTTTTTTTAGAGAAAATCGATTTTTTTTTTAATTATTTAAGACAATTTATCTTCAGGCTGACATTTTATTCTCTGACTTATTTCTAACAAAAAAAATCATAATGACTATATATATATATATATATATATATATATATATATATATATATATATATATATACATTTTTTTTTTCTTTATTTTGTCTTTTCTTGGGTTTAGGTTCTATATTTAATAAATACATAAAAAACGATTGGCGTTTCGCCCTTTATTCAAGACATTTTCAAAATTTGTTCCTTGACGTTTGCTGGACATAAGATAAATTTCTCGGGAACAAAAATGCTATCGAGATGTGAAAACCTGTCCACAAGGGTTATAAGGGAGGCCATTGAAATTGCAAAGAGGCCCAACAACTTAAATAGCAGAGATGATAGCCAACGTGTGCCTATTACTTGGAAAAATCTGCTTACAAAACATCAACCAGTACCACTTAGTAACGAAAGAGATTACAACTCGGCAACGCAACCACAAACACTGGCAACAGGGCCGATGACGCGCAGCAGGTCACGCCACCTGGTTCGGAACCATTCGGAAAACGAACACGACCGACGCGCACACGGTACCGACAACACCGGAGTCGCAGGCGTCAGTTCGCTCGTAGACGCCATACAGTGAGCTTTCAAAATGGTGAATGAGATTTCACCGAAACGTCAGCTGCCTTACAGTCCTGAGAGGGACTTGGCACATACACGGGATGCCCGAAAACCTTCGATTACATATATATATATATATATATATATATATATATATATATATATATATATATATATATATATATGGGTGTGTGTGTGTGTGTGTGTGTGTGTGTGTGTGTGTATGTGTGTGTATGTGCACACTTCGTACGATGTTGAGTGTGTTAGTGTTGATTTCGTAGAAGGAAACTCTAATTTTTTTTATTCCAGAAGAAGACATGAAATTAATGTCAAAATATTGAGTGTTAAAAAGAAAATGAGTTAATTATTTATCCTACAGGCCACAATCTGATAAACTCCTTCCAGAATTATTAAGGTACGGTCGATAACATAAAAGAAAAATAATATATATATATATATATATATATATATATATATATATATATATATATATATATATATGTATATATATGTATATATATATATATATATATATATATATATATATATATATATATATATATATGTATATATATATATATATATATATATATATATACATAGTTTTAAGACAACTGAGGATCTATAAGAAAATTATATGCTTCAAAACTCGATAAAAATGCGAAAAAATGCTTGTAAATGCCTTTTTTTATGATTTTAACAATGTTTCACCACTTTTAAAAATCTGAAAAAATTCATAGACATAGTTTGGCGTCTTAAAAACAACATATTTTATTTTCGGCCCTGTTATTGTCCTAGTTTTTATTTTATTCAAATTAAAAATTTTCGAACACCCATAAAAACTTGAATTTCGCGCCAAAAATTTTTGTAAAAAATATTTTGTTATAGACAATAAAAAAACCTACAAAATGAATAAAAAAAAAGAAGTTTTTCCGATGATTTGAACCGAGGATATCGTCAAAAAATCAAAAATGACGTTTTATTTTTTTTTGAGGTTATGTATCGATAACAGTGGCTAAAATTTTTTTTTGTATGGGTATTTTTTGATGTGGAACAATCGGTTCTTTTTTATTTTTTTATTGCAAAGGAAGCAGTTCCGACCCTTGTAATCGGCTAGATCCTTTGATCAATTTGATGTTTGAGCTTGGATTTGTTTAACAAATGTTATAATTCTTGATTGAGTTTTTGTCAAGGTCAATCTCATGATATATTGAACATCCGACTATACTTAGCTTTAGTTTTGATCCTGGAGAAGAGTTGAAAACTCCATTTTCGCAAAGGTATGTAGAAGCAAATGACACTAACATTCTACAAGGAAGCATGAAAACTTTAAGAAAGGAGCGACACATAGTACACCAAAATTAAAGTAACGATTTTTGTCACGCACTTTGGAGTCATTTCGCATTTTCAAAAATTAGTTCAGTACTTTATCAGGAATAACATATTGAAATTCTCGTCTTTGAACTCGTTGGCAATTCTTTACCAGGTAGAAGTAGTAAACTTTGGAAATAAAACTTCATTTAAAGAGTCCCATATTACAGCACAAGTAACCTGAATAATTTACCAGAAACACTGTTTACCAACTCGGAATTCGCACTGTTGCTTTCATAAGCTGATTTCATCAGCTAAATCTCACAATGCTATTTTCAACCTAGTAATAAAGGTATAACTGTACACATTTCCATATTGTGTTTCCTAACTATTGGCCAAACAATAGCGAAGAGCTCTTCAAATTTACCAATAATAACAGGAAAATATTTTTAAAAATCAAGATCATTTTCTCACATATCTTGAATAAAATTATTAGTATGTCCAAGTCTTTCTCCAATGTTTTCCTCAAATACAGACTGGACCCAGTAGCGACGACTTTCCTGTTTTTTTTTTTAAATAGAGAATATATCAATATTTTCCTTACATTTTGAAACTTTTTTTCTGGATTAAAATACTGCCGCAATTAATGTTTTATTTTGCTTAATTTTAATTTCTTGATAAAATATAAACAAAAATCCCGATAAAAGTTAGGTTAAGACAAAAAACCATACCCCTTATGACCGCGTAACGAAATTTCCCGTGTGGACGATACATTTTTGATACAAAAGCGCGTAATATGCCTAGGCTCAAATTTTTGTTATCGTGTGGACTCACTCTGACACTTAAAAACGCATCTGTAGTAGATATCTCAGATCTAAATCCACATTTAAGTGTTACCTTCAAAATAGTCAGCTAGTTGAGATTTCAATATATATTTAAAAATTTTGGAAATTGTCGGGGTGATTTGATACAGGTCGATAATTATTTAAATCGTAACGGTTCCCGGCCATACAAACAGGAATGACCTTTGGAATTTGCAGAGATTTTGGATAAAGCCCAGTTCTAATATTTAAGTTAAATGTCTGATAACTGAGATTTGCATTTAATGTTAGTATATCACCTTAACAAGCTGGGAATCCATAATATGATTTATTAGAGAAGGGTACATGCGGATTAATATGATCGAATCAAACGCTTACTACACAACAGAAAAATTTTTGAACTTGTCAGCTGTTCCCTTATAATCCAACTGTAAATTATTGGCATTTAAACGAATGTCAAGGTATTGACGGATTTTGTATTTCAGTGTATATTTGAAATTATTACAATCGGCCAAGCGCTTTCGGTCTCTCTATCGGACCATCCTCAGGGCTCAGACCCTATAAACAAGAAAATATGGTTAGCAAATAAGTTTACTCAGTACTCACCAACCACACTCACTTGTCAAAGGGTACACCTCAACCCTGCCAGTTTGAGAAAAGTCGCGAGCGTAGCCTCCACACAGAACAAGATGTATACAATTAAAAAACCTCTAGAAACATTTAAAATCAAAACTAAAACTAGAACATTCAATACACTGTGCACATTGACATTAAAACAATAAAACCTTTTTAATAACAACCCAAAAAGGTGAGGTTATGCCACACACAGTCATAGCATAATACAGCAAGAAAACTTTCCAAAAATTAAAACTACATACAAGTATGTGAAATCCTGAGTGGAGATTTTCTGTATGAGTTTTCATTTTTGAATTTCTTGTCAATTGTATTTAAAATCAATAATTCATTGACAATGAGCAAAAAGAGCAAAAAAGGGGACCACCCCTTACAACATAAAATGGCCTCAATAAACTGCTATATTAATAGATTGCTCAACATTCCCATGTCAGTGGAGGATTACAACAACGAGGTCAAGATTCTGAAGCAAATTGCCGTAAACAATGGGTATGAGCATACAGTCATCGACAAATATATAGAAAAAATTAAAAGCAAGAAAGAATACCAAGAGGCTTACAGCTCGACTCCTTACAATGAAAGTCAGCAAGGAAAATTTTTCTCACTCTCGTACTTAGGTCACTTCTCTAATAAAATAGCACGGACTCTAACAAACCACACTCAAAATGTGAAAATTTCATTTAAGAGTGTAAATCAACTCAGTTCCCATCTGGTCAATAACAAACAATTGATATCTCATATTCAAAAAAAGTGGGGTCTATTAACTTTCTTGCCCAGACTGTCCTTCAACGTATATACGGAAAACTATTAGACCATTAGCAGTCCGAATTAGAGAACATATTAACAAACCTCAGGCCTCTGTGTTTGGTCACCATATTAGTTTTACCAAACACAGTTTCTCTCCTACTCATAATAGTAAAATCTTATACCTCTCCAGGGGTAATAACTCTAAAACCTTGGATTACAGAGAGGATCTTGAAATATGCAGGGAGATAAAGAGAAACCCCGATCATTGCCTCAATGTAAGAATGAACAACGTAAATGACCGCAACCCCATTTTCAAACTTTTTCCTTAAATCATTAAACAATTTAAATGTCTGGCAGCTGTGATTGCGTGGGGTGCAATCTTATAATAATTTTGATCATCTTTTTCAGTTTCAGACACTTCATTCTAAATATATTAACAGTTAACACATTTCAACAAATTTTAACTACGCCTATGTTCGTGTAATTTGTTGCTTTTTTACAAAAATGGAATTTATTTCACGCCACTGAACCCAAGTGTTCGAAATAGATCACAGAATGGCCGATAACAGTAACACTATAGATTAATAAACTTTTAATACCCTTTCTTTCTGCCCTTTTTCCCCTTTTTTGCTCGTTTTGCTCATTGTCAATGAATTATTGATTTTAAATACAATTGACAAGAAATTCAAAAATGAAAACTCATACAGAAAATCTCTATTCAGACTTTCACATACTTGTATGTAGTTTTAATTTTTGGAAAGTTTTATTGCTGTATTATGCTATGACTGTGTGTGGCATAACCTCACCCTTTTGGGTTGTTATTAAAAAAGTTTTATTGTTTTAATGTCAATGTGCACAGTGTATTGAATGTTCTAGTTTTAGTTTTGATTTTAAATGTTTCTAAAGGTTTTTTAATTGTATACATCTTGTTCTGTGTGGAGGCTACGCTCGCGACTTTTCTCAAACTGGCAGGGTTGAGGTGTGCCCTTTGACAAGTGAGTGTGGTTGGTGAGTACTGAGTAAACTTATTTGCTAACCATATTCTCTTGTTTATAGGGTCTGAGCCCCGAGGATGGTCCGATAGAGAGACCGAAAGCGCTTGGCCGATTGTAATAATTTCAAACATACACTGAAATACAAAATCCGTCAATTTCTTGATTTCTTCGGTGTACAACCTGTTAATAACTTATTGAATGTCAAGGTGACTTGAACCCTTCCTGCCGGTCTTCTTATTGATCCCACATATTTTATTGTTATTTTAAATTCCGTTCCTTCTATTATCTTATGATTTATTCTAAATTCTGAATATTTTTTAGAAAGATCAGAAATTGTTATTAAATAGGTTATAATTAATGTCATGATCGAAAACATACATTTATTTCTATTTGTTCTTCATGACATATATTGGAAAAATAAAATATTTCAAAATAATTTTGAAAATTGTTGAATTAAGTAATATTATTTATGTTTTTTACTCACCAAAATTGTAAATAATAATTTATTTCTTTTTATTACATTTCTTCCAGTGTAAAATAGCGGGTCTCGAGACAAATAAGGTTACGAACTTTGGTTTTGGAGGGGAACACATTTTGTCGCATCTGCAAGATAATATAATCTCTCGTATTGTTAAGTATTATTTTTAATTTTCGAATTAGAAACAGGGTTTTGTCAGGGAAATACCTTTAACTTTGTATGTACTAAGTAGTGAGGAAGAATTTCATTATGGTCAACACTGTATGGTTTTATTGTTGTACTATTTGATTGGTTGTAATTAATTATTGACTTGTATGTGCATGTTTTACTGCGCTATTTTAAAAATTATAATTAGGTATACTGAAAAGTAAAATATTATTATAATACCAACTAAAAACATTTAATTTTTATTACAGAAACCACAATTTTAATATCTTTCGGCTCTTGTACATGAATTAATCGAAAATAGATAATTGGAGGCATAGAAATAAAATTTTATTACCAGGACATTATTAAGTCTTATGTTGGAGAATAGTATTAGTATAAATCACCGAAAAAAATAAATATTAACGGTTTTAATTGACCAAAAATATTCCATAATGTACAGTTTTCTGAAAGTGGAAATCACATAGGAACGTGGTGTGATGAAATCTTTAGGTTTTTTTAGTCCTTGAGCAAAAAACCTGTCCATTTATAATATGTCAGCAATAATACTGAACTGAACTTATTCATATTAAGTTTGTCTCATCGTATCGAAAAAGGTTAGAAAACAATATGTATTGCTATTATAATTACACTACTTTACAGCCAATTTGCGACCGTAATGTAAAAGGCAGTATTTGGTTAATTTTTGGTCTCTAAATGAGAAAATGGTGGTAAAAACTTTCTAACATGTAAGATTTTTTAATTATAATTTTTTCAGCGAAAATGAATTAGTATTTTAATCACATTATTTTAAAAAGTAATTTGTAATATACAGGAGCGCGGCGTTGCAAAATTTATGTTTTCCATGAGTTCCACAATCTGGCAACACCACATGGGGGTGTGTAGGGATGACAAGTCAATCACGAAGCGTCAAACTCCCTAGGGCTTAAAAAAATGAAAGTATCCATATATATATATATATATATATATATATATATATATATATATATATATATAGTAAATTTATATTCTAATCGCCTCAAACAAAAGCATGTCTTAATCTCTGAAACTCTAAAACTTTACTTTTTACAAAAACAATTAGCTTTGTTCCTGTTATCTTATCGTCCCATAAATACACACTTTTTCATTTTAGTAATTTTAGTAATCATGTAAATAGATAGTTATTAGTTATATTTGTTAGTACACTTATGACTGTAAAATAATAATTTAGATACAGAAATAGAATATAACTAGGACACGAACATAGAGACGAGGGGAACTAAAATTAAAGAACTACAATAGTAACATTAAATTAATAAGCAAGAAGAAAAACTGTTGTTACCTCCTGATTTAGTGAATATTTTAATAAAATACTAAAAGAGTTATTTAAAGATTTATTTGAATTCATTGAACCCAGTGATAAATCAAAAGCAGAACCAGAAAAGTTATAACATTGGTGGCAGCGAAAAGCAAAGCTTATAGCAATATATACAGCCTATCTCTCTACTATAAATTAAGGTAAATATATATCGTCATAGTATGCTTAATGATATTAATAAACAAAGATTCGCTTGGAAAGTCCAATACTATAATGTGCAGTATGCTGTAAGTATGGTGCATTTGTTTATTTGCGGTACATCGGTTTAAAAAAAATGATCAAAATCGCTCCATTAGAAGCCGAGAAAATGAAATTTTTTTTTCAGATATGTATTTTGAATCTTCGAATTCAATTTTGAAATGAGAGCTCCTCATTCTTTCTTTTTTTTTTCATTTTTCACGCGCGTGGAAGCTGTTCTTTTAATTTTTTATTAAAGTTTTTGATAACATAAACATTTAAATATTTGTATCAAAAACGAACTCGGCAAGACAAAGTTTTTGATTCAAGAATCAGGTCTGTATTGTTTATAGATTCACCGTAACAGGTTGTCAAATTTGACAGTTTGTATCTCGGAAACTAATTGATGGATTAATTTTTTTTTTTATGAAAAAAAGCGTCTTTCCAAGTACTTTCAAACCATGTATTGCAAAAAAAAAAATCCAATGAAAATCCACCGAGATAATTTATTTGTTTATAAGGAAAAATATCAACAATGTCTAAACAATTCCTGAGGTCGTCCAAATCATCCGATTTTGATTCTGAAAAAAGCGTTGGAAAACTTGAGTTGCCTACTATATGTCGAAAATAAATTTAAATACGTTAACGTGATATTTTGGACTGACAAAGTTGAAAAATGGTCAATTTTTGTAAACGAAATCGGATTGCAAAATTATTGTGCAAAAACTATCTATTCGATCCTAATGAATTTTAGCGTATTATTTTATCATGGCATAAAGTTTTCTTTGCTCTAATATAAAGGTCCTCAGAGAAATTTAAATGGTCGAAAAAAATTGATTAAAAACTGCCTTTTTTACCTTTTTTTCAATTATCGTTCTTTTGCATTAAAGGAAATATATTTTGAGATTTGCGACTAACTCTATCTTATGGCGAATTTAATTACTAAACTTTTTTTCCTTTTCAATTTTCCTCTAAAATGAATACGTTCAAAGTTACACGAGAGAAAATTAATTTTATATTTTTATTAATAAAAACAATGTTACCCAACTTTTTGAATTGACGCATATCAAATTTATCGTTACTCAGGTTATTCTGAAGGCTCTCCTACAAAAATCTTCATGTTCCATTTCACATCCACCTAAAAACAGATAAGCCCTGGTCTATTAGTCAATCCGATAAAAAAGAATTTGATTATAAAAAGTCTCCATCCGATAATTGAGATCCAATCAGCATTTTGCGTTAGAAACAAGGTCATTAAGATTTTGAGTAGCGGATATGTGTCGTTTTTCTCCCGTAATAAAATTTCACTCGTTTCTGTATTTCAGAACACGTCAATTATATATCTCATCTTCAACGAAGAACAACACAGCATAACCGTCATAAATAAGAAAATAAGAGAAGCAAGCAACTTGTATGAATATCATTTGCAAGTTAATATTTTCGAATCTCTATAACAATAATTTATTTGATGGCGACAAAGGCCGATTTACAGATAATTTATATAGTGTCATTTCATTACCTATGTGATATGTTTATGTATGGTTTAGTATTATGGTGTGCAGTATTTTGTTTTGCTGTCCTGCGGCTTGCAATGTAGACTGTAAATGACGAACTACTTTCCAGATAATTGTTCTTAAGGCGCACTTTGCTTCTAATCCTAATCATCCGTCGCAGCTTCGCGGGGTTATAAGTTGAATAGATATTGTAATCACATATTTCACAAACACGATTTTATTAAAAAAAATCTTTAATTTTGAAATGTAATATTATAAAAACATCTTAAAGAACGGAACAGTTGATTCTAGATGAATTTTATCTTTTCCCTAATAACATCCATAATTTCACTAGGAAATAAATAAATACAGGGTGTTCCACCGGTAACCGATTCCATCTATATATAGAAAAATATATATAGGAAAATTTTGAACATTTTACAGTATAGGGGCACTTTGATACTAGGGGCACATTGATGAACGACCAATAACTCCTTATCGATTTGAAGTAATCGAACGGCAACATCACTAAAACTTGTCTATGCTTGTCTAAGCATGACAGTTGCACCGCGCTGAGATTCAGTTAACCGGTGGCGTTCGACTAGAGCATATGTGTTTTGAGTAGTGTTGTAAATATTCGGATGATTTTGATATTCGAATAATACGGATGCGGATGAATGTAATATTCGGATTGTTTAACAATACGAATTGCGAAATGTTGACGAAACATTACGAATTAATACGAATCGAACTCCTCGCGGCTCTAGATAGAGAATTGGACAACAGTGGTTTAGTAAAAATTTAGACATAGGCGCCGCCTCAAATTTTAGGTTTTATATCATGGCTCCCGCACAAAAATCAATCGTTTTTTTTTTGTCAATTCATCAAATAGTAAATTTGCCCTATGTCGGTTGTGTAATCGAAAATTAAAATATTTTAATACTATTGGTAATTTAAAAAATATATATATTTCTGAAATACGTCCACTTCTGTACCATGAAGAAATGAATAAAAATAATGTTACCGATGAGACTCAAGTTCATATTTCAGGTTTTGTTAAACTCCAAACAGTAAAAAATATCCTTGAAGTTTTTTTTACCAAGATGAGATTCCATGTATAAGCCAATCCACAGAATTAAAAAATAATCCTGGCTCTTTAATACTTTTAACTATGAACGGAAGTCAGCAGCAAGAAATTTTGCGAAAACGACGCACCACTTCTATCTAAGTTCAAAATTATTGTTTTCTTTATATATTTTACATATTATTTTCAAAGAAAACCATCTTGGATTATTTTTTATTTATGTTCAGATTAAATATTACTAGAATGTATATTTTCCTTGATTTATTAAAAACAATTTAAGATATGTTTTTGTAACTAACGTTAAATTTATATGTTTTTATGATATATATTTTGTTTTAATTTCTTTAATAAAACTTTTTTTTGGATATATATATATATATATATATATATATATATATATATATATATATATATATATATATGAATTTTTATTTTATAACTTTAAAATATATTTTTATGCTCTACGTCATCAAAAGTACTTGCACCTAAAATAATAGAATAATAATCATCTCCAGCACTGGTGAACGAACAAGTGTATTCGATGCCGCAGCGTCCGTGACATCCGTTTCCATCGAGCATCGTTTGTTATATAAAAAATCATCGGTATCATCACATTCCGTATGCCAGGAAAGTGTCTAAATTAATACGTATTAATTTACTATTCGAATATTGCTCGGTTATTTCAATACGTATTCCCACATCACCCGAAACAGTACGAACTAATACGAATGAAACGAGCACCGTTCGTAGCAATCGATCTTCGTTTTCTTGTCGCTCCGAAGATCAAGACATACTTATGCGTTACTACAAACGAAACAAGGATGAAATTATTCTTATTCTGACACTATGTTTCTATTTATTTCAATAGAACCGAAGCACATCACATTCCGCATTCCGGATGCCAAAGAACTATTCGGTTTAATCCGATTAAGTTACTATTCGAATTGTTCGGTTATTTTAATACGTATTCTCACATCACTAGTTTTGAGTGCGGCCGAGTAAAAAAATACGTGATAAGTAAACGCAAAGGCAAAATCGAGTCTATTTTCCTGAGCGCAAAGCTGTAGGAGAGGGGGGGGGGGCGATAGCCCCCACCACTCCTCCCCTTGCATCCGCGCCTGAGCCACACTTCCGCTCTGTTTTCTGATTCTCATATTGCCAATTTCATATAATAAATTTACTATAAAATTCTTTTCTGTGCTTACTCCACATAGCCACCTGACGTGAATTTATGACATTCATTTTCCGCATGTTGAGTCAATTTTTTGTAGTTTTCCATATTCTCTTTAACTTCCTTGCTCTTCGGCGGCTACGAAAACCCATTGGCTCTCCGACTACTATAAACACAGAAGCGACGCAGACATTCCCGCTAAAGATCTTGTAGATTATAATTAACAAAAAAAAACAGTTGGAAAGATTGTACAAGAAACAATGTTTGTTAGCGGTGTCAAAGTACCTCAACAAATGAAAATCTACTAGGTAAGACGAGATAAGCCAACCGAGAACAATAATAGGAAGCCAAAAATTGAACACCGGCTTGTAAAAGTATTTCGATGTACCAATTTCCTTCTACCATTTATTAATGTAAAAATGAGTTGGAATAACCGAAACTTATACAGGGGCGTAGCAAGGACCTAATAGATCATACCAACAAGAAAATTTGAAATTGTTTGTTGTAAACCTTTTTTTTATACAGGAGAGGTTTGGAAAATAGACACCATCTTGTTTTTCGAAAATATTTTTGGACTATTTAACCGGAAATTTGGGAAATGAATTATTAGAAACATCTACTTTAAAGTTATAAACACACTTTTAAAAAAATTGTTAACATTAATTCCAATGAAAATTATGATTCTTGGTTTCAGACCATGTAAAATTGGGATTTTATTCGACGTTTCGCCTACGATTGCACGAGACATCTTCAGGAATCTTTACTCCACGATATTAGAATACTGAATGACTAACGAAGAGCAACAGCCCGGTATTTATACCCGACTGGTGCGCAGCGAACCGTGATCCAGCGTAACAATCGATTTCCAACCCCTTCTGTTCTGCTTGAAATAGAATTGCTTCCTTTGAAAAGTTTAAACATTGTCCAACTTTTATACGTGTGTTAAAAATTGTCCGAATGTTTTAAAGCAATCTGCCAATTTTTTCGGCGGTTCCGTGTATGTAAGGTAAGACAACACTGTCCATAGGAGGTACAATTATGACATTTTGTTGAGGAGTTTTGTTTTTAGATGTATTAATAGAACGTCTTATATCGTCAGTGCAATATCCGTTGACTCTCAGAGTATTAGTCAGTATTTCTGTTCATGATTTCAATGATCATTCGTCACATACTGAAGGTGCTCTATTTAACAATGAGTTCATGACGAATTGTTTTTGAGAAGGATGAAGGTGTGACGTTGCAATGAAAAATCACAAGAGAGCACAAGCAACAAGCACAAGAACAAGCACGAGCACAAGCACAGGAACATGCACAAGAACAAGTAAAAGCACTAGCACAAGAAGAAGCAGAAGCACAAGCACAAGCACGAGCACAAGAAGAAGAACATGCACAAGCACAAGCACAAGAAGAAGCACAATAAAAAGCACAAGCACAAACACAAACACAAGCACAAACACAAAGACAAGAACAAGCACAAGCACAAGCAAAATCTCAAGCCTAAGTACAAGCACATGCAACAAGTACAAGCACAAGCAAAAGCACAAGCACAAGCACAAACAACAAGCACTAGTACAAGCACAAGTACTTGAAACAAGCACAAGCACAATCAACAAGTACAAGCACAAGACCGTATAAAAGTACAGATTTAAAAAATATTGAGAAATTCAAAAGTTATAGCCGATCTAATTCAATTACTTTTTTTAATATTCCAAAAACGCAACAAACCATAACCGATTCACAAACATCAATAACCTACAGACGTAATTGTCTCAAAACTTTCTCCATTTAGCGGCCTGTATATCTCTTATAGTACTGTCATCACCAGTTTCGGGCACCCTGTTTTGAAAATATTGTTCCGGACGGCCTGTCTTTATACACTCTGAATTGCCTTATAACCTTTTATCTTCACAATTCTGACAACTTGTCAAACAATTCAATTTACATTCACGACTTCTCAAAATAGACTGTCTCCAAAAGCAGATCTGGTATTGTAAGATAACATCTCACCGATAGACTCCGTCAAGGTTTGGATTCAAATACAAGTTCCAAAATAATAGAAAGTGCTTAAAAGGTGTCTGGGAAAAGCAACGACGAACCCACTGAGGAATCCACCGTCGTCGACCGAGGACGAAACAACAAACTTTTAGTGGTCGATTGTATGAGTCGAGCTTTGCGTGGCCTATTTCGGTATATCACAAGATCATTCATTGTTATTCGCAGTAGGTATCTTATGTTTACAATACTAGATCCTTTAAATACCCTTTTTGCCTATATCAGAAGATTCCCGAATCCTCTGGCAATTTCTAGACCTTCTGTCATAGGCGTTCCATGTCAAAAATCAGGAAATAGAATTTTCTAGAAAGTTCCAGACTTTCTTCCATAGACATCTCATATGCAAATTAACAAAGGTAAAATTATTAAATAAATTATGAAGTGGTAGAAAATAAACCTAAAAACCCTACAAATTACAAACACTAATACTATGAAATATATGCATGCGATTTGCATCTAAATGCATAATTTATTTATGAGGCGTTAAAATGCGTTTTTGTTATTTTTAAGTAGTATTTTAACTTTTATCATATTTCTAAAAACAAAAAAGTTATGAGAGGTATCTGAGATGTTTAGGTACAATGTCTTCTGGTGGCAAATTAGGGAAACGGCTTAATGTGTAGATAAGCCTCTTCATTAACCTTGGCTTCTGTGCCTAAAACCAATTCGATTCGTTCAGGAATAAATTGAACATGAATGCTGCTAGAGGGCGTTATCTCAAAAATTAGCATATTGATAACATAGATAAAATATTTATAGATCCGCAAAGTTTAATCCCAAAAACGGCAAATTTACGACAATAAAATGTAAAAATCGTAGATCAGATGTCGGCATGCGCACTACAAAATGATCAGGTGACCATCGACAGAACCGAACTTCGAAAATCTATTTAGTTAATTCAATTAGTTATAAATGGTGTCTAAATCAAGCAAGTTATCAAAGTTGCAACCATGGTTACAATCTTTAGTAAAAAAGTCGGTGTCATGTAACTTTCTTGTTCTGGGAGTCACATCATATGGGCACAAATAATATCTGAAGCAGAAGGGAATAATCCGGTCTATGTCTACCGATGGGAGTTTAGTCATTTCTTATACAGTGAAAGTAAAATTGTGAAGAAAATGTATCTTACTATTTCTCTAATCTATTGTTTCCGTCTGTGTGCGTTAACTTTCTTGTTGTAGAGTGGGAGTGAATGATTAACATTTTTAAGGTCCGGTAATTTATTCTCTAATTATTAAAAAATAATGACCTTCTTTTCCTTATCTTTTTTTTTCATTTTTTAAGAAAATATTGATACGAAATGGATTTGTCAACGGATATGCAGGATTTGAAAATAATTTTATATAATAATATTTTTCTGCCGTAATGGTGAACGGAGAATATATTTTCTTACCGCATTAATTTTTTCGACAAAATGATGAAAATGTTATTTCAAATAAAATAAGTGAACAAGGTCATTGCTGGGGGTGAATAAAGAAAATATACCAACAATAGAAATTCACATTTGTCTAACTTATTTCATAATATTTTGCTTTTGTTAACATATTAAAGAATTTTTAATTTAACGATTTCAAAGTGGGGATTGCCATGACAACATGAATCATGACAATTTCATAAAATGAATAAGGACATAACTAATCTGAATTTACTTCCAAAACTAGTATTAATAATGAACAACGCTTTTTAACGTCATGTCCTCAATTTTCAGACATACAAAATAATAAATCATAGAATGGCTGCAGAACAAAAAAAAAACATTTGAGCTGGGTGGAAACATCAGTTAAATGTAAGGTGGATGAAGTTATGCAAGAATATGGACATTTTGCAATTAGCAATTGGAAAAAAGTCGTTGACAATTTGAAAAAATAATTCAGAGTTTAGAAATTATAGAGCCAATAGCCGATTCTGGCTAAAATATAAACCTTGTACCGAAATATTTTATGTATATAACAAAATAATAATGCATTATAATAGGTTATATATGTATGTTTTAAAATATTCCAACTTCATTTTGAGGATGTATGTTTTTATTATGTAAGTATTGTAATAGATGGAGAAATTGTACCATTTTTTAAGATATTGATGAATGTACTTTTTTCATACGATAGAATAAACTATTCTACGGTTTGGTGCGAATTTTCAGGTTTTTTTAAGAATTGATTACTTAAAAGTTCAGTTTATCTTTTGTTAATTATTTGGAAAGTGCTAAAAATATATCATACTACATGTTTTGGAAACTTAATGTTATACGAAAACACTATAAATCCAAAAACGTTGTAAAGCAACACTATTTTTTACCTATAGAGAAAAAGGAAAATAAAAACAAATAAAATATGTACACATTCCTTTATATTAAATAAAAACACAAAAACAAATAAAATATATCACTAAAAACGCTATAAATCCGTTTAAATCGAACGCAACTCACAAAGCAAAAAATAAACAAAAAAATGGCGTTGAGCCGATACTGTGCTTTTTACGGATGGCGCTACGAAACAACCGATCGATAATAGGAAGTCGCTTATGCGCAGGCCCTTATCTGACCAACGTATGACTGGCGCCCGATGTGCGGAAACGCATTTTTTCGCCCATGATTTACCATTTTTTGGTTTTAGCAGCCGACAAGAGTAGGGGTCCATAGTAGAGGTCAGTGACTGATAACTAATTTCAATGAGATTTTTATGGTCTATTCAAAGAGAAATGAGAAACAAATTTCACATTTGAACTTACCCCCTGCTATAAAAACAATCCTCTACGCCTCTGGTCATTTCAGTACCACTCTTTTAATTAATAATCTTATCAGGGGCATGTTGCCTTTAGAAATTAATAACGTCATGCGTTACCTTCTGCGCTTCTCTGCCGTTTAGATTACAATCTTCCATATGTAAATTGGTCATAAAGTTTGAGACACTTGTAATCAAAATTATAAATGACTTTAAAAGTGATATTAGCCATTAGCACGTCCAGCTGGTAGAGGCAGTGGGTTGGTTGGGTTTAAATAAATTTGCAATGCAGAATATGAGCGGCAGGAATGAAATATCTGCTTTTTTTACGGGAATAATTGGTCATAATTAGTGACATATTTTGTAACATCTTCCTGACAGATTTACCTTATACAGGGTGTTTGGTACATCGATATAAAATTATTTTTAAAATTAAATTGAATGCATTTATTTTCTCACTGTTAGAAAAAACATCACTCAAATCTAAGAATGAAACTTGAATTTTCATATATGAACAAAATTTTTGAGTGCGCCGTTTTCTGTGTGTTATTTTATTTTAGTCCGGCTGTTGTTATTATAGTGTATGAACCAAAGAATAAGAAAAAAAATATATTTCAAACCGAAAAATTATACCAGGATCATAAAACTTAAATTTTCAATCACCAATTGCTAGAAAACCGAAAAATTATAAAATGTGCTGTAACTGGACAACCGTGTATTTTTGTACTAAGTCATATATGGCATAAATTATTCAAAATGACATTCTCTATCACCTCTTCCAAACTTTCTATCGATGTACCAAACACCCTGTATAATTGAGAAAAATAACCTTTTTTAAAATGACACCGACTTCAAAGAACAGCGCTACAAATAAAAAATAAATTAACCGCTGCTTTCAAATGGAAAAATAATTGAGTAATTATAGTTGTAGGTATTTATTTAACATTTTTTGAAGGCCGAATTGTAGTATTTTCATTATTACGAAAGATCCTAAAATACTAGAAACGGAAATCTTACGGAGAAATAGAGAAAATCAAATTTTACTCATATAGTACAGAAAATAATAATAAATTATAATAAAAATGTAATTGTATTTATCACCAAGAGGCAATTTGGTTGCCAAAGAAAATTAAATGAACGAGATGTCCGCACAAATAGAAAAAAAATTGAATCTAGTCATAAAATAAGTTCTCTAAAACGCGTCAGATATTGAAAATGTTATTAGTAAAAGTGTAAATCCGGAGACGCTATACCTAAAGCCCATAATTTCTGTCAGTGACTCATTTAATACCGATCACCAAAACGACGAAGCGGCGGAATAAACCGCTTTATCAACAGAGCAGGGACTAAAAGCTTAAAACGCATTGTTGTCATATTTCGCGAGCCTTAAATAGCAATCAGCTGATCCTATTTAAAATAACACGGTGATGCCGACCAACATGTACATGGTTTCTTATCGCGAAGATAATGGATATGGCAACACAACATACACGCAACGTCGATCTTGAATAGACTAGAAATAGGCTATTGCATCTCTGACGGAGGAACCCGTGAAAGCCGTATAAACATATATGTCATCCGGCGGGAGGTCGGTTCCTTTCCATCTGTCTTTTGCATAAACAAGTGCACGTTGGTACCCTGATGAGTTTAGTAGAGATGAAACATGTACCTCTGCCGTATCACTGTAGCGGGGAGGGTAAGTTTTGACTTTCTTCTCTATATGGTGGTCCAGGTAGGCCATCATCTCGATGGTGGTGGAATAGGATAAATTGTGTTCTGTAGCAATTTATTCAAACTGTTGCAATCTCTAACACGGAAAGGATATGTTGAAACGAAGTTTACATTTACTGTTCTTCGTATTTTAGTTCATTTATGCACGGAGTTGCATATAGTTGTACATTTGTTGAATGTGATTTCAGCACTCCAACGGGCATAATGTGGATATATCCACTGCTATTGCATCTCACACGGAGGATCCGTGAAAGCCGCATAAACATATATATATATATATATATATATATATATATATATATATATATATATATATATATATATATATATATATATATATATATATATATATAATCAACATCTTAATATACCGCTCCGGGGTATATTCAGATGTTCGTTTGTAATGTTTAAGGTAACAGTCCAGCATCAAGTTCTGTGGGTAATATCCTGCCGATATTTTACGATATGGGGATTTTAAGTAGACAGTTTCTGTGCATTTTGCTCTCGGTTCGTTACAGCTCCACTGATCAGACCATTAGGTGGTCGAAACTAGTATGGAGAGAGATTCTTACGGGTGTGATGTGTACGCGAAGATTTTCGTTTTGACGTCACAAATTACATTTTAGTCAATAAAACAAATTACAATTAAAATAATTACAACGATATATGTATATGTATATATATATATATATATATATATATATATATATATATATATATATGTAAATAGATAAGTTATTGTCCGTGTAATATAAAAAGAAAAATAAAATAAAATCTTGGCTTAGCGGACGTGAAATTTGTCAATCTGCATTATTCTCGTGTTAAAAAGTGCGGAGCACTCCAAAGTATGGAAATACTCCGGGTCCGACAGATGGCGACAGCGCTGTTTCGTCCTAATATGGGACCCGTCAGGACACCGGCATTCGGTACAAACCATCATCTCGCCTTTGCATTCTATAAAGCTGAATTTAAAATCAAAAACAGCAAACAAGACGACAAAGGCGACATCTCGATGGTACACTTGATAACATAAGAAAGAAAAAGAAATTTTGTTAGTTTGTGTGGTTCTTATATATATATATATATATATATATATATATATATATATATATATATATACGGCGTACAGTGAGCTTTGAAAATGGTGAATGAGATTTCATTGAAACGTCAGCTGCCTTACAGTCCTCAGAGGGACTCAGCACATGCATAGGATACCTGAAAACCTTCGATTACGTATATATATATATATATATATATATATATATATATATATATTATATATATATATATATATATATATATATATATATATAAACAGAAAAAATAAAATCTTTGGCATAGCCGACCTGAAATGTGTCAATCTGTACTATTCTCATGTTAAAAAGTGCGGAGCATTCCAAAGTATGGAAAGACTCCGGGTCCGACAGATGGCGACAGCGCTGTTTCGTCCTAATGTGGGACTCGTCAGGCCACCGCAGTCGGTACAAACCATCATCCCGGAGTCTTTCCATACTTTGGAATGCTCCGCACTTTTTAACATGAGAATAGTACAGATTGACACATTTCAGGTCCGCTATGCCAAAGATTTTATTTTTTCTGTTTTTATATTACACGGACAAGAACTTTATTTATTTATTATATATATATATATATATATATATATATATATATATATATATATATAGTTATAATTATTTTAATTGTAATTTGTTTTATTGACCAAAATATAATTTGTGACGTCAAAATGAAAACTTGTTGTGTTTTGTTAATTGGAATGTAATTTATAGTGTAAGTCTTACGTAAACTTTTTAACGGAAGATTATTTTAAATATTGCTTTTTTGCCATTGTTGATTTTTTGAAAAAGACATGAACGGTGTCGAAACGAAGAATATGTCATTTAGACAAAAAAGAAATCTTTTCTTAAAAAGAACCTTATTCCCCAAAAGAAAAACAAGCAATATACAAGAAAAAGGGTTCAAAAAATAAAATTACACAGTATATATATATATATATATATATATATATATATATATATATATATAGCTCGGGGGGGGGGGGGGGAGGACGATCGCAAGCGAAAACGAGTTGTCGACGGGGGTAGGGAAATACCAACAAAATTTATATTCTTAGGTAAGAGGCAGGGTCGGGTTTATTTCTCTAAATTCAAAGCTCCTAGGGAGGGGCAATCGCAAGCGAACGTGAGTTGTCGGTGGGGGGAGGAAGATGCCAACAGCATTCATATTCCTAGGAAAGAGGCAGGTTGGGGTCCATTTTTCTGAAATTTATGATGATTTTTCTGAAATCAAAATTCTTGAGGAAGGAGATCGTAAGCGAACGCGTGTTGTCGACGGGGGGGGGGGGATGGAGATGGCAACAGCATTCATATTCCTAGTGTTAGAGGCAGAGTCGGGTCTATTTTCCTAAATTTTAAGCTCTTGGTGAGAGGTTATCGCCATCCACTTATTGGATCCGGCACTGGCAGGTAAGTAACAAACTTTTGATCAATATGTACAAAATACCTTACAAACATTAAAAGAGCATATAAAATAACAACTTTATATTGTAAGTAAAATGTATAAAGATTGCGAAGCATTGAGTGCAACAGGCGCTAAGAGCAACTGCACTGAGTGAATACCAAAGGTTTGTTAAGCCACGGCCAATGGCAGAACAAGGAATATCGATAGGAACTTAAGTCCGGGAGGGTTTCCCTTTCAGAGAAAAAATTGTAAGTGTTGATAAAAATGTGAGGAAAATTTAACATAAAAAAATATTTTGGTATTTCCACGAAATTTCATCATTTATTATTTTCTGAAATGCACACGCCACTGGTATTGATTGCCCTGACGGCGCACAACCCGAGGCACTCTATATGCGAGCGATGACTCACTAACAGAAATTCTGGACTTTTATGTATAGACTTTCTTTCCCTTATAATTTTTAAAAATTAGTT
Source organism: Diaprepes abbreviatus (assembly GCA_034092305.1). NCBI lineage: Eukaryota > Metazoa > Arthropoda > Insecta > Coleoptera > Curculionidae > Diaprepes > Diaprepes abbreviatus. Next base: position 16,627 of record JASJET010000562.1, on the reverse strand, counting down.
TGGTGTATGTAGACTTTTGTGACACTCTATTTGTCACATTTGATTCCAATCCGTTTATTATTTTGTATTTTATGAAGTGTTTTTAATAAAAATGTGTTTAATGAAAAAATCATCATAGTGTCATTAATTTTGAACAAAGAAACATGATTGTCTTATAAATATTCACGAACGAATAACGGCCGTGTAGGCAAGAAGCCATAGAGGAGATCAATTAAAAGATGTCTGTTTTGAACAATTTTTCCTGATAAAATAAATTTATTGCAGGACAAGCAGCGCAGGTATATTAAAATTCATAAAGCTTGAAAACCTCTCTTGACTTTTGGTACTTTACTAAACCGAATTAAATTCCATCAGTCAAACTTTATAGTTTCTTCAAAGCCTAAAGGAACCTTTCTTTCAATTTAAAGTATATCCCGCCAGAATTACGTAAATGTGCAATTTTAGAGCCGTTAAACAACTAACAAAGAAAAACACCGTGCTAGAATAGTTAATTAAAATTAAAAATATTTAAGAGTAAATGCGAAAAATTTATGATGATGCCTCGTACACATAAAATTTAGTTCACGATATGTTCAGCAGCTAGCACCACCAACCGGCTTATGCAATTTACGCTGCAGATACCTTTTACCGTATCTGTTGTAATACGGCATATTGCCGCTAAGCAGGAATTCGAGGAAAAGAAGATTCCGATACATCTTTAATATTCCAAAAACTGCAGAATTCTTCTGAGGAAGTGTAATTAACGCACCAAGAAAGAACAAATGAATGTATATAGATGGCAGTTGAACATGTTAATTGTAAACATGCCTTATACAATATTAACTTTTCATTAAATAGAAAAACATAACGAATAATTTTAAACTGGTACTGCGGAAAAAACATTTGACAGATAGGACAAAAAACTTCAGTCTAAATTCACATCTTTATTTGAACTGACTAATTTTTATTTTATGGTTTCGGTTGTTCAAGGGTTTAGATTTTTAACTATAGCCGGCGCGGATCTACGAAAGGGGGGGGGGGCGATTAATGTTAGTAGATTGTGTGCGTCCTTTACAGTAATATTATGGTTTTTAAGTGTTGTGGTTTTTGGTTGCTATAGTAAAAGTTGTATTTGAAGATATGGCTTATAATTTTAGGGGATAATTATTCAATGATAGAGCTTCTTTTGATTTTTTAAAATAAGCCTGATTAGGATCAGATCAGATATACATCCCCTAAGCTTAATATTCAAGGCAAACAGATTTCATTCTGATTGCAAAACACAGGCAATATATATATATATATATATATATATATATATATATATATATATATATATATATATATATATATATATATATATATATATAGATATCCAGACATCCTTGTGACATCATTTAGTAAAATTTGTCCTATCCTTCTGACATCCACTAACGCTTTGACATCCAAAATTGGATGTAGTTACGTTTTCTATGTTAAATCATCGTGATCAGTTGAAGGGAGTGTATAGAACAATTTTCAAGAGGATGTTACAAAATAGGATTTTAAAATTTAACTGTTTATTTGTTTCTAGCGTTTATTTCCCAGATGGCGCGCACGAGAGATCGTTTTAGTATATCCAGAGATTTCGCATCTATTTTATGTGACATCCAACGATTTTTAATGTTTATTAATTTTTGCACATCATACGTTGTGTATTCTTAAAACTGGCAACAGTGCTGTCTCGTTTACAAGGTCGAGTTTTAACACAAGAGCGCGTCATTTTGGTGGCGGCATTCGTAAACCATGTAATATGTGACATCCCGTAATTTCTTTACAAAATAATATTTTATATTTGTGGCTTTTTTAACCTACTTCTAAAAGACGGAGGTTCTCAATTCGTCGACTATGTATTTTTTTTATGTATGTACATCGAATACTCCGGAACGGCTGCACCGATTTGAATGAAATTTTTGCGTTTCGTTCAGAAAGTTGTTACGGTGGTCCCATATTTTTTTAGATGAAATTGGTGCAGTAAAATCCAAGATGGCGTTTACAATATGGCGGCCAAAAAAATAATTTTTTCCCATTTTTTCCAAAATTGGTGTGGAGAAATTTTCGGGGTTGTACCCAACGAATCTGAAATTATTTTTAAAAAATTCATAATGGCGGATCCAATATGGCGGACAAAAAAATTTAATTTTGTCCGATTTTCTCCAAAATTGGTATGGAGGCGTTTTCGGGGTCTCACATACCGAATCTGAAATTATTTTTAAAAAATACAAAATGGCAGATTCAATAGGGCGGACAAAAATTTTTTATTTTGTCCGATTTTCTCCAAAATTGGTATGGAGGCGTTTTCGGGGTCTTACATAACGAATCGGAAATTATTTTAAAAAAATACAAAATGACGGATTCAATATGGCGGACAAAAATTTTTTATTTTGTCTGATTTTCTCCAAAATTAGTACGGGGGCGTTTTCGAGGTCGCACATAACGAATTCAGAATATTTTTAAAAAATTCAATATGGCGGGTCCAATATGGTGGACAAAAATCAATTTGGTCCGATTTTCTCCAAAAGTGGTACGGGGAAGTTTTCGGGGTCGCATAAGATGAATCTAAAATTATTTTTAAAAAATTCAATATGGCGTATCCAAAATGGTGGATAAAAAATTAATTTTGTCCGATATTTTTAAAAATTGACATGGGGGAGTTGTTGGGATAGCACATTCCGAATCTATTATTTAAATAAAAAATTAAATATGTCGGATCTATGATGGCGGATTAAAGATGCTACATCTTTGGGGGATTTTTTTAGTGTTAATTACGAAATTAAAATATTTTTGAAAAACTCAATCTGGCAGATTCAGTATAGTGTTCTAAAAATTTTACATTTTTCGACTTTCTCCAAAACTAATATAGAGGGTTCTTGAGGGTGTAAATTATGAATTTAATAGTATTTTTTCAGGATTCAATATGGCTAATGCAATCTAACTGACTAAAAGTTTTACATTTTTCGATTTTATTCAAATGTGGAACTGAATCGTTTTTAAGGATGTAAATAACGAATATAAAATTATTTTAAGAAAATCTAATATATCAGATACAATATGACCGTTTAGAAATTCTTAATTTCTGGATTTCATCTAAAATTGGTACTAGGGAGTTTTGAATGGTTTAGATTTAGATTAGATTAAGACGTTAAAATTTTTTTTTATTTCAATATGATGGGTTGAAATTTTACCTTATTCGCATTTTTTCAGATTCGGTATTTGGGGGTTTTGGAGTGGTGTATTACGAATATGAAGTTAATTTTTTACAACTATTAGGTTCATAAGATACAATATGAGGGATTAAAATTTTGCATTTTCCGATTTTATCTAAACTTGATATTGCTGGGTTTTTGGGGCAAATATAAACTCAATATGCAATATAAAATATATCGGGCTAAGAAATTTACGTCTCAAATTCTTTAAATATCGATATTAGTTTTGGGGCCTATATTACCAATCTAAAATTAATTTGAAATTTAAGATATTGGATATACTATGACAGATTAAATATTTGTTTGACACAATTTCATTGGTATTTGGAAAACTCTAAGAATCAAAGAATTTTTAATAGTTCATTTTAGGGTGATTTACGATTATGGATAAAATGGGTACTTTTTTGCCACCTTGGAGTCATTGTTGAACACTAATCTCGATTAGTACTTAGTTCAAATAATTTCTGACCCAAATTATTTCTGAATGAAATAAATAACTACTAATATATACAAATTATGGTAAGAAAGCAATTACAAATAAAGTATTTTAATCTGTTTAAGCGAATCACATTTTGTCAGGTTTTAGTTTGGCGCCGACGTCAAAAATTTCAATTTCATGTAAAAATAAATAGTTATTTTTCACTTTTTAGCGTACTTTTAGAAGTCGGTTCAATTTTTCTATAAAAATTGTATCTTATATCTGGATGATATTTGATAATATCATATTTTGATTCTGATTAAGGTAAGTGATGACAAAAATTATTAATATTAGACAACGTAGTAAACTTGAATTTCAAAAATGACTGAAACCTAACCTAACTTGTTATTATTAAAATCATTAAACATAAAGTTTTAGTTCTTTATTTCTTTCAATATGACTACAAGAGGGAAAATAATGGTAGTTATGGTTAGAAAGGTAGACAATGTGAGATTAGGAGAACTTGAAATTAAAAAATCAATATGGGATTCCACGAAAACTTCGGACTTAGAGAATATTATTGATGTAAATGAATTAAAAGATATATCTACTGGACATGGACAAGGTATTTTTTATTATTATACCCTTATATATAAGTTGGTTCATTCAAAATATAACAAAATTTGCATAAATAAAGTGAAACTCTGATTTTCACATTGGTGACGGGAATCTAGATAACGAAAAATAGAAATACGTGTGTTCGTCTGAAATGTAGCCCTAAGAAAAGGGACATGATTATTTTGCATATGAAACCTTACTGATATTAATTAAACATTTTTCAATTTTGTCCAAAATTTGCTTTGGGGAATTTTTGGGGTTGTAACTTGCGAATTTGAAATTATTAAAAATTTTAATATAGCTAATTACCATACGGTGGACTAAAATTTTACATTTCCCGATTTTGTTCAAAATTAGCACTGGGTGATTTCGAGGGTGTAGATTATTAAAAATTTAAAATTACCTTTTAAAAATCAAGTTTAGTGCATCCAGTAAGGCAAGTTAAAAATTTTACATTTTTTAAATATTTCCAATTACGAATCTAAAAGTACTTTCTCAAAATTAAATGTAGCAGATCCAATATGCCACATTAAAAAATTTACGTTTTCCAAAATTAAGATTAGATGTTTTGGGGCATAGATTAAGGATATACAATTAATTTCTGTGAATTTAATATGGTGGGTAGAATATGTCCTGCTGAAAAATTTACACTACTCAAATTCTTTCAAAATCAATGTTCGGGATTTTCAGCGGCGTAGATTACGAATATAAAATTAATTTCTTAAAATAAAGAAGATTTATTATGGTGACTAAATCTTTGTTTGGTCCAGTTTAATTCAAAATTTTCTTTTAGAGAATTTGCAGAATCAACAACTTATTTATTGCGTAATTTAGTGGAGTTTACAATATCTTTGGCTAAAATGGTTGCATTTATAAATCCTTGACCATAACACGTATTAGACTATACGTCTGGATTAGTAATTACAAGGAAGGTACCTCAAGAATCCGGCTCCGATTTTAATAAAACTTCAATATGTGAAAGAGGGTACAAAAATAAGAAACACGTATTTTTTTATCTACGGAGATTTATTTTAGCGGGGTAAAAACCGCCCCTAAAGTTCACACCTAAAACAATAGTTTTGAAATATCTCGGGTTCTAAGTTCTGTAAAACAAAATGAAAATTACTTCTTGTCCGAAGTGATGTTAAAGTATGGTTTTCTTTTATCCCCAAGGATGTCATCCTTTATTTTTTATAAGGGTAAATCATCTATTCACGCAAGTAATTTAATTCTAAAAATTACGAAATTAAATATAATTATTTGAAAATAATTTTTTCACGAATACCGTAAGTAAATCAAGTTGATATTTTTCGAGGTTTCCCAGAAATAAATTAGTAAAAGAGGGTGAGTCACCCCCAAATACTCTTTTTTAATAACTCAAGTTTTAATTAAAATAATTCTACAAAACAAAATGAAAATTATTTATTATTTGAAATGATATTAAATTATGCTATTTTCACCCCCAAGGATATCATCCCTTATTTTTTATTAGGATAAACCATATATTTGCGCATGTAATGTAATTGTAAAAATTGCAAAATTTAATGGAAATATTTGAAAATATTTTTTTCACCAGTACCATAAGTCACATTTAAGTTGTCGTGTTTCGGGGTTTCCAAAAATAAACTAGTAAAAGAGGACGAGCCAACCTCAATTACTTCTTTTTACATCTCAAGTTCTAATTGAGATAACTTTACGAAACAAACTGGAGTTTACTTGTTATTTGAAATGAAGTTAAACAATGGTATTTTCACCCTCAAGGATATCATTAATTTCAGTCGATATGAACGTTACACAACTTACTGAAATCTTTTCTTTTAAATAATAAGAAAATATAAACTTATTTCATTGGTTAAGCATTCATGTCTGTAAATTATTATAATTCATAACATATAGTGATTCTAATTCCGTAACGTTCTTTTAAATTAAAATTTGAGAATTTTAAGAGCAATAATAAATGTATGAAATGATTTTTATAAAAAATATGGAATAATATCCTTGGGAGTGAAAATGCCATAATTTAACATCCTTTCGAATAAAAAGTAATTTTAATTTTGTTTTGTAGAGATATTTTAATTAGAACTGGATATATTAAAAAAGGTATTTGGAGGTGGATCACCCTCTTTTACTAGTTTATTTTCGGAAATACCGAAATACGGCAACTTAAATTATCAACAAATTTGGTTTAATTTCGTAATGTACAGAATTAAATTATGTAAATGAATTACAAAATTAACCCTCATAAAAAGTAGGAGATGATATCTATGGGGTTTAAAACAACATGAAATAACCTCACTCCAAATAACAAGTAATTTCCACGTTGTTTTGTAAAGATATCTCAATTAGAATTTGAGATTTGAAAAAAAAATTATTTGGGAGTGACTCAACATTTTTTACTACTTCATTTTTTGAAACCCCAAAATATCCCAACTTGAGTTAATTATGGTATTCGTGAAAAAAATACATTAAAACAATTTCCTTAAATTTCGTAATTTTTAGAATTAAATTACGTGCGCTAGTAGATTATTTAACGTTAAGTAATAAGGGATGATATCATAGGGGGTAAAAATACCATAATTCAACATTATTTCAAACGACAAGTAATTTCCATTTGTTTTGTAAAGATATCTCAATGAGAACTTGAAATTAAAAAAAAAAACTTATTTGAGTGTGGCTCACCCTCTTTTAGTAGTTTATTTTTAAAAACCCTGAAACTTAAGTTTATGATATTCGTGAGAAAAATATTTTTAAATAATTCCATTATAGTTCGTAATTTTTAGAATTGAATTACATGCGTAAATATATGGTTTACCCTAATAAAAAATAAGGAATGATATCCTTGGGAGTGAAAATACCACAATTTAATATCATCTCGAATCACAAATAACTTTCATTTTGTTTTGTAAAAATATCTCGCTAGAACCTTAGATATTTCAAAAATATTGTTTTTAGAGGTGAACTTCAGGGGCAGTTTTTACCCCGTTGTAATGAATTTCCGCAGATAAAAGAAACACAGGTCTTTAATTTTTGTACTCTCTACAACATAAGTTTGGAGCCTGACACTTCAGATACCTTCCTTGTTAGTTCAAATAATTTAGAGATATCGTGACAAGTTCAAAACTAATAACATTTTTATTAAAAAATTGAACCGACTTCTAAAAGTGCGCTAAAAAGTGAAAAATAACCATAAATTTTTTATATGAAATTGAACTTTTTGAAGTCGGCGCCAAACTAATACCTGACAAAATGTGATTTGCATAAACATATTAAAAATACTTTATTTGTATTTGCTTTCTTACCATAATTTGTATATATTAGTAGTTATTTATTTCGTGTACAAATAATTTGGCGCCGACTTCAAAAAGTTCAATTTCATATAAAAAATGTATGGTTATTTTTCACTTTTAGCTCACTTTTAGAAGTAGGTTCAATTTTTTAATAAAAATTTATTTTTCTATTTTTAGTTTTAGAATTCATTATGACATTCATAAATTATTTGAACTAAGTACTAATCGAGATTAGTGTACCTCGCAATGACTCCAAACTGGCAAAAAAGCACCCATTTTATCCAAAGTTGTAAATCACCCTAAAATGAACCACTAAAAATTCTTTAGTTCTTAGAGTTTTCCAAATACCAATCAAATTGATCAAACGAGTATTTAGTCTGTCATTGAAAATCCACTATCTTAAATTTCAAATTAATTTTAGATTGGAAATATAGGCCCCAAAACCTTCCAATATCGATATTTAAAGAAAATAAATTAATTTTTTATCCACCATATTGGATACGCCATATTGAATTTTTTTTAAATAATTTTAGATTCGTCATATGTGACCCCGAAAACTCTTCCGTACCAATTTTGGTGAAAATCGGACAAAATTGATTTTTTTTGTCCGCCATATTGAGTTTTTTAAAAATAATTTCAGATTATTTATGTGAATCCTCGAAAACTTCCCCATACCAATTTTGGAGAAAATAGGACAAAATAGATATTATCGTTCGCCATATTGGATCCGCCACATTGGATTTTTTTAAAATTATTTTAGATTTGTCATATGCGACTCCGAAAACTCCCCCGTACCAATTTTGGAGAAAATCGGACAAAAACGATTTTTTTGTCGGCTATATTGAATCCGCCAAATTGAATTTTTTTAAAAATTATTTTAGATTCGTCATATGCGATCCCGAAAACTCACCCGTACCAATTTTGGAAAAAATGAACAAAATTAATTTTTTTGTCGGGCATATTGGATCCGCCATATTGATTTTTTTAATATTATTTTAGATTCATCATATGCGATCCCGTAAACTCCCCCTTACCAATTTTGGTAAAAATCGGACAAAATTGATTTTTTGATCCGCCATATTGGATCCGTCATATTGAATTTTTTTAAAATAATATCAGATTCGTTATGTGCAACCTCAAAAACTCCCCCATACCAATTTTGGAGAAAATCGGACTAAATTAAATTTTTTGTCCGCCATATTGAATCCGCCATTTTGATTTTTTTTAAATAATTTCAGATTCGTTGGGTATAATCCCGAAGATTTCTCCATACCAATTTTGGAGAAAATTGGACAAAATTAATTTTTTTGGCCGCCATATTGTAAGCGCCATCTTGAATTTTTGCTGCACCAATTTCATCTAAAAAAATATGGGACCACCGCAGCAACTTCCTTTACATAACGTAAAAAATTTCATTCAAATCGGTGCAGCCGTTCCGGAGTAATCGGTGTACATACATAAAAAAAATACATAGTCGACGAATTGAGAATCTCCTTCTTTTAGAAGTCGGTTAAAAATACAAAAAAACATTTTTGTAAACGAATCAATTGTCTTCCGAAAAAGCCCTAAAATGCGAAAAATAATATTTGTGTTGTAATAATAAGAGTTTGCTTTTCTAGTTTAACCCAAGTACGACTTAAGTATTTTGTATGAACCACTTACGAAGCGATATCTAGGTACTCGGTATAGTTTATTTGATAGGATAAATTTATTTGTAGAAATTGCTTCCAAAGATATTGAAAACGATCTTGTGGTAAATTTTCATTATGATAAAACTAGTAATGCAGAACAACTATATGATTTAAATTCTTATAATTCGATTTTTAGTTTTGAATTCATTCTAATTGTTGTAAATCATCCTAAAATGAACAACAAAAAATTTTTTGATTTTTAGAGTTCTCCAATTATCAGTTTTGAATGGAATTATGTTATAGTAAATCCACTATCTTAAATTTTAAATTAATTTTATATTGATAATATAGGCCTTCAAAACCTTCCAATATCGATATTTAAAGAACTTGAGACGTAAATTTCTTAGCCCGACATATTTCATCATATAATTTCAAATAAAAATTGTAGAGATTTTAAAACCTAAAATTTGAGCTTTTGTGCGATCATTATTGCAAAAAGGTCGAAAAACCCGCAAAATCGGCTATTCTTTTAATATTAATTATTTATTGCAAAGTTGACTTTTTTGCACTTTTTGCTCGTCTTTCTGAACAAAATGATATTTTATAATAGCAAATCGGATAATTTGTTGCTGAGATATTGCTAATTACTTATTCCAAGACGCAAAATGTTGATTACTATAACTTTTTTTTGAGTGAATGTTTTGACTTCCACAGTGGTTCAATCCTTTCGTGAAGGCCAACACTTTCATACTTTGTCAGAAACAAATTAAAAATTAATTTTCAACCCCTTAATTACCGCTTTAAAAAAGGGAGTGTTTTCTTTTTATAAAGAAACATAGCTCTTGCGCATGGAGAACACTGAACTCGCAGCTTTACATCAGCAGCGCTCGGAAAATTTCGTCGTATTTCAACAACGAATGAACCATTTTCTGTGTTTTATGAATATGGCACCACTCCCTTTTTTAGAGCGATATTTAAGGGGTTGGAAATTATTATTTTTTTTTTCATTTGCCCCCAACAACATATGAAAATTTAGGCTTTCACGAAGAGATTGAAGCTTGTGGAGTTTAAAATGTTCACCCAAAAAGAAGTTATACCAATCAATATTTTGCGTCTAAGCTACATTTTTGTCTAATTTACCATTATCAAATATCGTTTTGTTCAAAATGACGAGCGCTTCCCTTTAAAATCAAAAGAATTGCCGATTAAGAGTATTTAAATTGTAGGTTTTTAAAATCTCTACATCTTTTATTTGAATTTTTTTTTTCCAAAATGAATTACTTGGCTTGTAAATTCAAAAAACTTGTTTTAGCCCACTTTGACCGCCCCTCTTAGCCCCAACTTATTCTTTGCTGTTACTTTTTATGTAGGGTTTGTTCTTTCACTGCTCCGAACACCCCTGGATAGGTCTCATCCATTTCGGAATTTACGTCAAAAACAGCACTAATTTTTACCTTTGGCTGGAACTATATCCAATGTTTGGAAAATTGCAGTTACTCAATTTACAGCGAAAGTTAAACATTATAGGATTAATTGCTCCTCCTCTTTTCATTCCTTATATTACGTAATTTAAAAGTGGCAACACCGCGATGATGTCACAAGGTATGTAGTTATTTTACAGATGTCACAAGGGATGTTAAATAGAAATGTATATTAAATATACAGGATGTCGAAGAGGTAGGAAAATTTTTTTTTTTTAATTTGTGTATGGTTTGATTTTTTTGTTCACAAATGGATAAATTATGTGTTTTTGAAAAGTCATATTTTTGGTTTGACGAATTATATTCTTTTTCTAGTGGATGCCATAAAGTCGAAATTTTACAGGAGGTCACAAAGTACGTTGGATGAGTATATATATATATATATATATATATATATATTATATACATATACATATATATACATATATATATATATATATATATATATATATATATATATTATATACATATACATATATATACATATATATATATATATATATATATATATATATATATATATATATATATATATTATATACATATACATATATATATATATATATATATATATATATATATATAATATATATATATATATATATATACATATACATATATATATATATATATATATATATATATATATATATATATATATATATATATATGTATATATATGTATATATATATATATATATATATATATATATATATATGTATATATATATATATATATATATATATATATATATATATGTATATATATATATATATATATATATATATATATATATATATATATATATATATATATGTATATATATATATATATATATATATATATATGTATATATATATATATATATATATATATATATATATATATATATATATATATATATATATATATATAAATAGTAGATATCTGTTCAACTTCCATTGTCTTTAATTTTTGTTGAATATCACGACGTTTCGGCTAGTAGTTATCTCTAGCCGTTTTCAAGTGAAACTAAATAAATCCCTTGGCTATTTATACTAAAAGAAAATGCAGTGGAGTGTGACTAAGATGGGTGCAGTCATGCCTGCTATGGCAAAATCCCATTTTTTTATGCTGCATTTAGTTTTAGTTTACAATTATTAAGAAGTGGTTTCCACACTTGTCTTATATCTAAAGACGGTTTACTAAAACAACTCGGGTTCTGATGTATAACAGCGACTTCTTTGAATTTCCGTTTTCTCCAATGTTGTTTTCAGTGCAGTATTTTATCTTCAGACCATTTCATGTGATGTCCATGAATCCAGGCATGGTTGGCGGCACCAGATTTTTCTGTTTCTCCTCGAGATGTGCATTTTTGGTGTTCTTTGATCTTTACGTCAAGAGGTTTCTTTGTTTCACCAACGTAGGAATTGCCACATTCACATGGTATTTGATATACACAGTTCTTCATGTCTCTTTGAGCTGTTAGTTTGACCCTAGTGAGCCGACTTCTCAGCGAGTTATTTGAATTGAAAACAACGTTGATTTTATATCGTTTTCCTATCCTTCTAACTTTTTCTGAAATGCCTTTAACATAGGGGATGTTCAAAACTGGTTTTCGTTTCTTATTCGTTGTCGATAATGTACTATTTCTACGTTGTTCTAGAAATTTATCCACTAGATATACTGGGTATCCGTTGGCTGTCCGATCATTTTTAATGTAATCTATCTCTTTCATCAAGTTCTTGTTGGAGTTGCAGAGAGTTAAGGCTCTATCAACGAGATTTCTTATAATTCCTTGTTTGGTGTTGTTGGAGTGATTAGATGAATAATTAAGGTATTATCCTGTGTGCGTGGCTTTTCTGTAAACCGAAGTTCGAATTTGTCTGCCATTTCTTTCAACCAAGACATCTAAGAATGGTAATTTATTTTCTACTTCTTTCTCCATGGTGAGTTTAATAGTTGGGCTGATATTGTTGAGATGAAAAAGGAAGTTTCGAAGTTCTTCGTCGTTTCTACTCCAAATAATAAAAGTATCGTCTATATATCTCAGCCATAACTTTGGTTTCTTAGTTGCGGATTCAATTGCAAACGTCTCGAACTATTCCATGAAAACATTTGCGACCACCGGTGAGAGTGAAGATCCTATCGATAGTCCATCATCCTGGATGTAGAATTTTTCCTTTTCTTGAAAATAGGAATTAGTCAAACAAGTTTCCAACAAGTCCATAATGGCGTGCGGTGGTAAAGATGTTCTTTCTGCTAAGGTCTGGTCTTCTTCAAGTTTCTTTCTTATAATTTTTAGTGACTCCTTAACTAGAACGTTGGTGTATAGGCTAATAAAATGGTCATCCGGTTGTACTTCTATTTCACGTATAATTTCTACGAAATTTTGCGAGTTCTTAACCCAGGACGATGTATTTCCTTGTAATGGTCTCAGAATTTGAAGGAGAAATTTGGCAAGTTCAGAAGTCGGAGAGTTCCGGGAACTCGTGATAGGTCGTAAGGGCATGTCTTGCTTATGTATTTTCGGGAGTCCATAAAGATGTGGGGTTTCGCTATGGTGTGGCGTCAACTGAGTCCGGATCCTCTCAGGAATATACCGTTTCGCTCATTATATTGAGCTGCCTCAGGAGGATTTTTTTTATTTTCCAACAATAATCTACAACTGATAAAAATAATATATATAAAACAACATATTTTTACAAATACAACAGATCACACGTAACATATACTATTTAAAAGATTACAAAGTAAAATATTTAAAATTAAAATTACGCTAAAATAGGATAATGTAGCAAAAATCACTGTGCTCACCTTGAGAATAATTACTTGTTTCATCGTAAGTTTTATTCTTATTAGGTTTATACTGGATGTATCTGAGATAAGTATATAATTTTTTTTTTTGTTGAAATACTCATAAGGGGAGAATTCTATTTTGATTTTTTTTTCCTGTAATATGTATTCTTATGTCTTCATATGGTAGTGTGGAATCAAGAATTGTGAGCCGAAGCATTGGAATAACACCAAGCATCATTTTATTTTTATTTTATTTAAAAAATTCATTTATATTATGAGGTTGTACTAAATTTGGCTAAGATTTTAAACGTCTTATTTACCATTAAGAGTGTTTCTCTCTTTTTTTATGTGAATCATCTCTTTGGTGACTAGTTTATGATAGTTTCCATCAATATTTAACCCATATACCTAAGAGGTACTGATTTACCGAAAAATGCAATTTTCTGACTTTATAATAACGATGGTACAAGACGACCCTGGACTTTGGGATAATTTAATTTGGACTGATGAAGCAAAATTTACGAAGAATGGCTTTTATAACAGACATAAAATTCCTATTTTGGAGTGATTTAAATCCTCTCTCAATAAGATTGCGAAATTTTCAAGAAACCTACCAATTTAACGTATTTTGTGCTGTAAGAAATGATTGAATACTAAAAAAAACATATTTTTATGAAGAAAACTTCATTAGTAATACCAAGAAAATTATGTTCCATTTTAGATTATATATTAACTTTTGTAGGAGAAAGATATTTAAATATTCTAGAAGGTCGTATTAACGGATAATAAGTGTTTTTTTTTTTGGTCAATTTTAATTTGGAATTTACCGAATTTTTTGTTAATTTTTTTTTCCAGGGGTCTCTTTCAACTAACTTTCGCAATTTTAATTATTTTTCGATTCTAACGAGGCGTCACTGCATCTCGCCATTATTCGGTATTTTTCTACTCATCTCCGAGAATATGGACCTATTTACCGGGTTTACTGGATTCATTTTATCCTTCAGGAAACGTGGAAGATTGTTACCGTCGGGGTTAATTTATTTTAAGAATTTTCGCATTATCAATTATTTGTGTAAAACCGAAGTTTTGACTTAAACCAGGGGTTGTTGGTGAAGTCCCGCCAAATCTCCCGACTAGAATAAAAACTCTAGCCGCCTCACCTTTCTTCTTGCTCACAGGGATAGAAGGGGAATGAGTGAAGCTCAGGAGATAACGAAGATTAATTAAATTCTATTTTATCAAAGAAACACTTCTAAGGAATGAGCCAATTAGGAAGAGGTTATCAAGTCCTTGATTCTTAGTTGACTTTTTATCCACTTTTTTTTCCAGTACAAATTTGTTAAATTCTTACTCTATACGTTAAGACTCGATCGAACAAAGCTACAGTACCACCAGCGGCTAAGTTTGCTCAGCTTGGATTCCTTGGAGACCTGTAGAATTCAACTCACTATGATGTTGAGTCATAGATTGTTGACAGGTATGGTTGATTGCCCTGATCTGCTGTCATTGCTTAATTTTCGTGTCTCTGCTTGACTAACCAGGCAGCAAAATGGATTCTCGCTGTATCCCAGCCGGACTGATATTGGCAGGAATAGCTTCGCCAATGGACTTATGAACCAGTACAATACATTCCTGCCTGGTGACTTTGATTTTTGCTATTCTTCTCTGTCCTTCAAGAGGACAGTGAGATTGGCCTTGAATAGCGTACCTGGCTGTTGACTGTGAATGCTTTTTTATTTTTAAGTATTTTATGTAGCTGATTCTAGTTTTCTATTATGATTATAAGAGTTTTATTTTGTTTTAACGTATTTACATGTTAATTGTTTATATTTTTTAATTGCTGTACTATTTGGGTAATTCTATAATGCTCTCTTCTTCTTCTTTCTCAGCTCATTGACGTCCACTCCTAGACATAAGCCTCTCCGATGGTCCTCCACTGGGATCTGTCTCTCGCCTTCTGGAGCCAGTCTTTTCCAGTAAACTGTCTTATATCATCTACCCATCTGCGTTGTGGCCTGCCACGATTTCGGTTCGTTTCTCGCGGTCATCATTGCAGTAATTTACTCATCCACCTATCCGGCTGTTGTCTAGCTATGTGCCCCGCCCATTCCCACTTTAGTCGTGATATGCGTTCAATGACGTCAACTACTTTGGTTCTTGATCTTATTACTTGATTTCGTATTTTATCCAGTAACGAGATTCCTAACATTTGTCTCTCCATGGAGCGTCGAATGACTCGGAGCCTATTTGCGTTTGATTTGGTTAGAGTTATCGTTTCCATGCTGTAAGTAGCAACAAGCAAGACACACGTGGTATGCACTTTCCGTTTAAAGTTGATTGGTGTGTTTCTATCTCTTAATATGTACTGAAACTTTCCAAAGGCAGCCCATGTCAGCCATATTCTCCTTGTTATTTCCTCCGTTTGATTTTCTTTGCCCAGTTTCATGACGTGGCCTAAATAGATGTACTCTTAGACATTCTCTATAATTTCATGTTGAATCTCTATTTGTACATTTGCGTCAGGGCTCATTAACTTAGTTTCCCCAAGTTCATCTTAAGTCCCACTTTTCTCGCCTCTTCATTAAAATCTTGAAGCATTTGTTTTAGCTCTTCCGGGTTGCTAGACATGACAACAACATCGTCGACGACACGAAGATGACTAAGATAAGAACCGTCGACTCTCAAACCTTTCTCATCCCAACTTAGTTTTTTAAAGACATCTTCCAAAGCTAGCGTAAATAGTTTCGGAGAGATGACGTCTCCCTCTATAATGTACAATTGAATAAATAAAATATAATAAGTTATGAAATAAATTATTATATTAACGTAAGTCTTAAAAACAAAATGATAATAGGTTAAAAAGTAAAGCAACAGTATAAAATTTTCCTAAAAATTAAGTTTTTTCTTATTCTTTAGGCGCTATGAATAGCAAACTAAGTTAGTGCCTACATATACATATAAGATAACAGATGTAATAAATATTTAGACTTTTACAATAACCCGCTGTAATGTCGGGTTTCTTTTGATCCTAAACTTAAGAAAGATGGGTTAATTTTATTGGTTTACAATACCCTTAATAATGTGGAATTTCCAAATTCCAGTGGAGTGTTGAGAAGATTTGTATTTCGGTCTCTTTTATGTTTATATGTTTCAATACTCTATAATATGTTTATTTTTTGTCCTTCCTGT